>QNGE01007968.1:4770-19732 GCA_008508345.1 Paragonimus westermani
GTGGCCATCTTCAGGCTGTGATTCTTCCGGACACGCCTTTCAAGACGTCCGAAAGCAGCGCTAGCCTTTGCCACACGCGCTCTCAACTCGCGGTCCACGGACAGATCTGTCGACAAGTTGCTACCCAAATAGCAGAAATCCCCGCAGCCCTTCACAGTGTCTCCAGCGATGCGAATTTTGGGTGGAGGCACACAAGCAGCACCTCCACCAAGAGAAGGCTGAAAAAACGAAAACGTCTTACCTGTGTTGATGTCCAACCCGAACTTCGATGCTGCCGAAGCGACCGCTGTAGCTAGACGTTGCAGCTCTTCTTCGCTGTGCGCTAGCAAGGCGCTGTCATCTGCAAACAGAAGCATCCGCATCGTTGAGGTCTGTAGCCGGGTTGGGGCGCCTAAACGTCGGATATTCGAAAGACGCCCGTCCGTCCGGTACTCCACCTCGACGCCATCCTCTCCAGAGTTCTGAAAAGCAACATGCACTGATACACACACAGGCACACATTATCCCACTCATGGTTTGGAACTGTCATTAGTCATGTTCACGGTCAAACCAAGTGCCACCAGGTCCTCTTACATGTTAAGTGAATTGGGCGCGGATGCCACAAGACACAAGACACAACATCTTCGCGTCCGTACTGGAGGACACGAACTAAGCGGTGCACGGACGCATCGAGAGGATTTCGGCTCCGACGCTCGTACAGGCTCGCACAACAAAGGAATTACGAGTCAAGGATTACACTGACAGCTCTCCGATACCTCCCGCAAGTCTCCGCGTATTCAAGCAGTGATCTGCAACAATCATGTGTACAGGGCTAGTCTGATTTTGACAAGTTCAAACACCGGGTTGTCTAGATTATTATTCGTTTACATGCCACACTGCTAGTTGCGTGTTATATATACGTGTTTCTTATTGGTGTCATTGTCTTTTGGTTATAAGTAACTCTCTCGCCAATAACTGGTGAGTCCGACGTGACTCGAACCTTATCTCCGTCATTTTTTCCCGTTAGTTTTTATGTTCTAAGTTGGCAGTTTTTGAAACACCATGTCAGCCACTCCAGTCAAACCGTGTTTCAACGCCTCGACACTTACACCAAACTTAAACTCAGTCGGTTTACATCTGCCACCATTTTGGCATCATGATCCACGCATGTGGTTTGCACAAGTTCAGGCCCAGTTTGCTTTGCGGGGCATCACTCAAGAATTGACAATATATTAACAAGTCATGGCAGCGTTACCACCAGAAATTGCAGCTGACTTAAGAGATATTCTGGAATCATCTGATACAGACTGTCCATATTAGCAACTTCGGGACACGATAATCAAACGCACTACACCCTCCGACCATAAACGCCCAAAAAACAGTTATTTAATAACGAGCCTACTGGTGACAGCAGCCCGTCCCAATTACTACGATGCCTACAAAACATCCTTGAAAGTACAAAACTTGATGATGGTTTGCTTGCGCAGATCTGCCCTAAGTGCATGTCTGTTTCTGTAAAATGCATTCTCACACCCATTTGCGGTACCGTTCCCATAGTTCAACTTGCCAGCATGGCCGATAGAATTCTAGAAGTACAAACTTCTGATGTTCATTCCACTCAGCCAGCCTAATCAGACGATCAGATTCATGAACAGTCCGTTGCTATCACCGAACAAGTTAGTCAGCTACGTCTGTCTTGCACAAACAAATTCACTGCGCCAGCGTTCCAGACCTTTATCTCCACATCAAAACGACCGTTTTTGTTGGTATCACCAAACCTTTTATCATCATCATCACCATCATGGACAGCAATACATCAGTGGGTCACACTAATGCTTAACTGCCACACAATATGGTGAAAAAGCAGACCCTGGATAGGAAGAGAGAGAAGGAAAAAAGAAGGGGGCGGGAAGGGACCTAACCACTGAAAATGACTACGTCCATATTCAAATATTCAACATCAAGGTGCCTACACCTTGCAAACAAACAACCGAGCTGTTGTGGGGCCTGCAGAGAAGTTATCAGAATTGGGACTCGGGAGGGACCTGAGAGCTAAATTTGATGGGAGTGTGCGAGGGGTCAGCAGTAATATGTTTTCGCCTGACCAGCTTGCTGTATGCAGCAGATAGAGCGACCCGGTTTATATTGCGAGACGGTCGATGCAGTATGGAATTGTTGATGTTGTGAGGATTCATGGTTGTGTGTGGGCTTAGATTCTGCCAAGACGCCCAGACTTAAACGGGCGAACGATTAGTGTTCTCAACCAAAGTCTTTGGCACAAAAGCCCGTACCGCAAGGCAGCGGGTGGGTGGCGGTGTACCACAAATGATACTTTTCTCAGGAAGAGATGCCAACCATCTTCCAACCCCCAACCTGGAGGGCCAGGAGACTGTGGTTTGTCAGACCTCTATTTGTTGGCCTGCTTGGTATGAGTAACTCTGTTGGTGTGTTCACCACACCGTCCAGTTTAGCCCAGAAAGTCATCGAGATGTGCAAGCCGTCACACCACGCCAAGGTCCAGTTTCACAGTGACGGCAGCCCGCTCTATGTTCAGCTGATTGCAAGTTAGGAGTGTGGGAGGGAGGGGGTTCAGAGTCCGCACAAATTTTCCCGGGAAAGAGTCAAATTTGCAAAAACAGACTTATTTTCACTGTGGTACCTTTTTCAATGCACGCGTACAGTGTGATGTAAGTAAGCTGCTACTCGAACAAAGAAATCAAAATTTGAGCGCTAGTTGCTTCGACGCGAGACTTTGGCAAACGGTTTGAAAGATATAAGCCAATTCAACAAGTCAAGCGTATTATTAACGTTCTTCCCTTGATAGGAAAACACGCCGTTGTAAACCTGCATGCTCCAGGTTCTGATGAATACTCAAACCCTTACTTAGATCGTCATGCGTTGGAGATAATTAGACTTAATAGGGCATACCCTGAATAAATCAGTCTCCAAATTTTCGCAGATGCTAAATTCGGAACAAAGCACGAGCCAATTCGACTGAAGGAAGCTCCTTCAAACGTGAGCCTCAACAGCAAATGGTGAACAAACGTACTTCGACGAAGTGAATGTTGAAATTGCTGGAATCATCCGAAGTGCTAAGTTGACCGGATGTTTGCTTAAATATTTAATCACATTTCATAGGCGAAATGCTATTTTTTATTGACGCACAACTATTGACGAATGAAACAATGCTTTATTATGACAGCATTGCCAACAGGTCAGACAGTTTGCTCAGGCGTACCAGGGACGATTAACTATGTGCATAATACCTACAGGTTAAAAGCGAGACACAAATCACGGATGAATGAAATAACCGGTGTTTATGAAAACCGCAGTCTTCCATTGAGCATACATATCAGTCTGCTTCCAAACTAAAAGTAAGAGTGTGTCTTCTTAAATACATGTAGTCAGGAGAAAGCCGGAACCACTATCGAAAGCACTATTAAAAAACCACATGGTTTCCAGTTTGGATTCGGCCTTTCTTGTTCACCGTAAGACCACGACCAATGTCTTCAACTAATAACATTCGATTTTAGCAAACGGTTATTTTCTTTCATTATTCTTCATCATTTCTAAAAGCTGGTAAGGGTTTTTAAACGTTTACTAATGTTTATCCAACGTTGTTCATACATTGGACTTACACAGAACAACAGCACACGAACACTGCTCACTATGCACCGTAAACTTATCGGTCGAAGCTAGTAAGCAGACCACACGAGTACAGCGTAAATGCACGTATCATTACGTTCACATGCTTCACAGTTGACTGGAAAATAGAGCAGCCGAAGTGATCAGATTGTGTGTGTGGAAGTGGAAGCTATTTTTAGGGCCGACGGGGAACTCTCAGCAGGTAGACGGTCGCTAACTAAAGGGACAAAAACGGTGGTTAAAGACTAAAAACCAGTTGAAAACACTTGTCACGAAAACTTCCAGTACTGATAGATTACACTATCCTGTTATACCATAGCAACACAACGAAACGAGTGAATAAAAACAGGTTTTCAAAACACACATTTTGACCACACACACGATGCTTGCTGCAGAGATAGCAGAGATAGCTTACAAACTCTACATAATGACTCAAGACAAGCAAATGTCCACACGTGGGTTTAGCTGTAATTGAATTGCTACAATACAGGTCAATTTGTTATCAGAATAGAGGAGTCTCTTGTCAATTATTTAAAAAATATATACTTCAGGCTAGCATAGCTGCCATCTAGCATTAACCGCTCCAGACGACTACTTGATTAACGTCCATGATTTTGTTGACGGTCCAGTTGTGAATGATCACCGAATGATCCATTGGGAAAGCACCAGGCATGCACTGCCTAATCGGCGAACACTCACACCCTTGGGAAACGGGTTGCAGGACAATAGAGACGGGTACTGTCCTAGGCCAACAATTCCTAACTCGTCATCTAGTGATACCAGATAAGCATTCAGGATTTTCCATCTTGGTAGACACTGGAACGGAAATCAGTGGAACGCACACGCCACGCAGGCCAGCGTGACGTATGCGTTCCTCACTCACAGCAGCCAACGGCACTCCTATTCACACTTACGGGCAGCGGTCCTCACTACTAAACCTTGGCCTACGCCGTGAATATGGATGGGTTTTCGTTATCGCAGACGTGCGTCAACCTAGACTGGGAACTGATTTTCTCACTTACTACAACTTGTGGGTTGATTTGAAACACAAACGTTTGTTGGATGTCAATACACGATTGTCAGCCAAACGTCAGTCGATATTCACCAGTTTTGTACAACCCCTGTTACTTTCTCCACTGGATGATTCCGTTTATGCAAATCTTTCACGCAAATTTCCTGGACTGACATAGCCAAACTTCCATAGGTCATGCCTGAAACACTCGATCACTCATTCCGTGATTACTAATGATAGTTCGGTTTTCGCTCGTCCTCGCCGCTTGTCACCAGAGAGATATGCCAAAGCGAAAGATGAGTTCAGACATATGCTTCAACTCGGAATCATCCGACCATCCAAAGGTGTGTGAGCATTGCCACTACACATGGTTCCGAAAAGAAACCACTAATGACTGCAGACCATGCGGCGGTTACCGAGCGTTGAACAAGATAACTGTGCCCGACAGATATCTGATACCACATACCCATGATTTTTTATCCACTCTTCACGGTTCCACCATTTTTTCACACATGGACATCCTTCGTGCTTACCACTAGATACCGATCCACCCTGATAACGTCCATAAAACTGCAATAACTATTCCATTCGGTGTGTTTGAATTTTTACGCATGCCTTTTTGCATACGCAATGTTGCACAAACATTCCAAAGGTTCAATGACCAAGTTCTTTCTGGTTTACCATTCGTTTTTGTTCATCTGGATGATAGCTTAGTTGCCAGTACATCTCAAGAGAAACATATAGAACACTTACGCTTGTTACTCACTCGGCTACCAGATCACGACGTTGTAATCAGTATTCAGAGATGTACGTTTGGTTTCAATTAATTTCATTTTCTGGGTCACGCCATTGATAAATACGGAATTACACCAGCTGCGAACAAACTTGAGTCCTTGAGAGGTTTCCTCTTCCTACCTCATTCCGGCAACTAAAACGTTTCTGAGGGATGGGCAATTTCTATCGCCGTTTCATCCTTAATTCTGCATCGTTATCAGCACCGTTAACAGACCTGCTAGCTGGTAATCCAGAAACGTACACAATGTCAGACCAAGTTATAACAGCTTTCGAGAAAGTGAAAGCTTCACTCACAGAAAATGTCACGTTGTTTCATTTACAAACCGACGCCCCGCAATCTCTCAATGTTGACGCCTCCAGTACACCAGTGGGTGCAGTCTTACAAAAAACCGTTCGCAAATCCCATCAGCCACTAGGATTTTTCTCATACAAACTCCTCTGCCGAATCACGTTACGGCATATTTGGACGCGAATTGCTAGCAATCTACAAGGCAATACGCCACTTTCGACACCTCCTGGAAGGCAGACAATTTTCTGATCATACAGATCATAAACCCATAACGGGGACCCTTAAAGCAAAACCAGATAGGTGTTCACCTCGGGAAGCACGCCACCTAGATTATATTGCCCAATTGACCAACGATATTCGACACATTCCAGGCGATCAGAACACTATTGCCGACGCTCTCTCACGTCCAGACGTGGACTCAATCGACAACTCGTCTACTGTGGATTTCGCTGAAATTGCAAGGCTGTAAAAAGAAGGGCAACAGTTATCCGCCTCGACTACAGTTCCATGTTCGCTCAACATTCGACCGGTCCCACTGTATACTGATCCAGGCACTATTGATTGCGACATTTCTACGGCCATACCCAGACCGTTATTACCGTCGGCTGTGCGACGGCACGTTTTCAATGCTTTAAACAAAGTGTCACGCTCAGGAATTAGGGCCACAGTACGACTGATTGCTCATCGCTTTGTGTGGCCGAACATGAACAAAGAAATTAGAGGTTGGGCATAAGTTACACCGGTTGTCAGCGTTCTAAATAATTCGCCATACACACTCTAACCTTGGAACTTTCGCCGCACCTGATTCACGTCTTGAACATGCACATGTTGATATTGTTAGTCCAATGCCGGTATCCAATGGTAATTCCTACATTCTGACTAGTGTGGATCTTTTCAACCATTGGCCCGAAGCAATCCCCATTACAGATACTACTGTGTGCCTTTGGTACATATTGGGCCTCGAATTTTGGAGTACCGTCCACAACCACCAGAGATGGAGCTCCCCAATTCGAATCCAAATCATTTCAACATCTTACAGAACTCCTGGGCTGCAGACATATTCGTAATACTGCGTATCATCTAATGGCAAATGGTGTTGTTGAACGCTTTCATAGACTTAAGAGGAGACCAAATTCTGATCGTCGTACGATGGTCCCTTTCTCGTCAGCTCGTCATAGTTTATATATGTCACACTGCTAGTTGACTGTTATATATACGTGTTTTTTATTGACGTCATTATCATTTGGTTATAAGTAACTCTGTCGCCAACAGCTAACATTAACCTGTGTTCGGCACACACATGCAACAACTACACATCACAATATCGGCAACGTAATACTACTCAAAACCCGCACACCACTAAGGTAGGTATTAAACACATGCGCGCTTACGCATCACTGCTGTCCACTCGGCTTCATCGTGACTCACATGAACCGACAGAGCTCGGCCGTCTACTCTGGTGTACTTCATACAAGATCTCCGCGGTCACTAACTGGAAATGTTGGTATATTACAAATGTTATTTCGCACCGTGCAGATTTGGGTTTCACTGCGCGCTTACATTACAGTTCGTCAAATTCGTGAAGTCAGTCAAGTTACGTGATACAGTTTCAGTGTCCAAGTCCAGTCATAGACTACTGCGATGACCATCGACAGCATATGATAACATTTGAAAAGCAACAGTATGGGATTCAAGCACCCAATCAATGTTCAGTTTCTATCTAACGTTCATAAGAAGTCAGTCGTTGTATGGCTCACAAGGCACCGTATTTGAATTACGAGCATGCGGTTACCGGTTGGTTTTATTAATTTATGCATGTCCGTACGGGAGGATTCGTGTGTGGATAGGAAGGAACCAGCGGTTTAGCATTGCGCTCAGATATCTGATCGTTTGCAACGGGAAACTAGCAGATTAGTATTGACGTGATAGGACCTCCAGTTGAGCACTGACACCTCAGTATTGGGGTCAGTAGGTCAAGATCGGGCGGTTGAACCTGTCATGGTTGAGTCACGTGGCGTGGCAAACGTGATCGCTCGTCCGAGTCACCTTCAACTACTTCGCTCGTCATTGGTTCATTCTAGTAATATAGCCAAGCCATTGACCGTGTCCACTCAGTTCCCGGGTTCACTTGAGCCAACATGTACTTCCGCGTTCTCGTGCTTCTGTGCTTGGTCCTGGCGTTCTCCGCTGAAGTGGCAGTGGCAAACGGAGGTGAGTAATTACGCGACCTGCTCTTCTTAGTCTGTGCGTTGTGTCGAGCTTACGTGTTGAGTGATGACACTGATCTCTGTGTTCTATTCGTTTCAGATAAGGGCGACTGCGGTGGCCAAGGAGATTACTGCAAGTACAAAGATCAGTGTTGCAAGGGAATGTACTGTGACAAATACAAAAAGAAGTGTATGAAATACAAAGGCGGTTATGATAATTGATGCGTCTTACTGTCCCGCTTCGTTGTATTTTCGCAATAAACATTTTCAACTCAGTCAGCTTTTGTGTGTCTATATTTGGGCGATTCCCGTTCGATTTTCGGTGGTGAAGGTAACTGGTTTGGCGAGAAGTTTCCGCTCAGTTCGATGCATGTCCACTGGTTCCTATGAGAATCATAGATCATTTGTGTTTCATTGCGTTTGCAGCTCTTCCAATCGTTGTTTTGAGCCAGCCATCACAGTACTGCGTTTGCAATTTCGGTCATTTCTGATGTGCGCGACCCAGCACGATGGGCACGTCATCGATAGCCGAACGATGTCTGTGGGACGCGGTAGTCTTCGCGTATGCATGGGTATGAGCAGTAGGCATGTGACACACTCCTGACCATCACAGTAGATCTCGTATACAAGTGTTCGGGTGGTCAACCTGTTCCTCAATATGTGCCATACACGCTCACTCACGCCGACTGTTTGCCAACGCGTGCGAAACGGTGGGTGGCGTAACGTGTTGGACGTGGATTGGTCACGCAAGTAAATTAGTCCGACTGTTTTGTGTGGCCCCGAGTGCTCTTACTTATTGAGTCATGCGTTGCATTCCGTGTATCGAGTGCCGATTCGGTGCCTTTTCCAACCTCAGACAGTCGTGGTGCACCAAGAAATGACACTGGTTTATCGTAAGTCATAATGCAATGCAAGAGTAATCAACGTACACTAGCGTGTATGCAATCTGCTCAGTACATTGGATCTTGTTAGACTTAAACCTATCGTTGTCGCGATGTGTCGTGCGAGCGTTAGTACCCAATCTGATACGAGGTGAACGTTCTGGCCTTGTAAACGATGTGCACACGCAACATCAATTCATTTCGGCCAGCTTCGAATTCGTTCTAGATAAAACGGTCGTCCGGTTTCTGAGCCCGTGATGAGCGATGAGGTTTTGAGGGGTTTGCAACGGGTCGCTCCGTACGTGGAGGTAAACTGACTGTCCGGGTTAATCATCCGGTCAATATGTGACTGATCGACTTTCTTGTTGTTATCCAACTCATATGTACCGGGTCCGAGTGTATGCTTGCTGGAGATTGGGGATGAAAAGCTTGTTTGCCCTCTGTCGTCTGACTGATTCTTCAAGCGGACAAACTTTCCGGGTGCCAGGGTTTTTGCTGACTTGGCGAAAGTCTTCTGGTAAGTCTCCCTCCAAAACAACTCGGTATGTTTGTCATCATTTGCAGGTTGGTCAGCTGTGTATAGCTCTCCCGAACATATGTTCAGCAGGCGTTTTTCCGGTCGCTCTATGCTGGCTGGTGCGATAGGTGAATAACGCTTGAAGTACAGATTCCTCTCACGTATCCCCATGTAACTCTAATTCCTTTATAGACTCCTTCAAAGAGCGATTCAAACGTTCTACCATACCATTAATTGCGGGATTATAAGGAACAGTCCGCGAATGATTTATTCCCTGCCGGCGCAGAAATTCTTCAAAATCATAACTGACAAACTGGGATCCATTATCGGTGAGGATCTCCTCAAGAATCACGATGCAGGCAATAAGGTGTTTCATCCAATGAATTACAGTGTATGACGCCACATCTCCACAAGTATGTGCCTCAAGCAATTTACTGTAGTGGCAGTTGGCGACTAGTATGTCACGTGCATTCGAACAAGTTGTTGCAAAAGGTCCCAGATATCTGGATGTCAGCTAACTGAGTTTCATTGTTTGCCAAACCGATGTATGTGGATGGACTATTTTGTGCAGTTATACCGTTCGCTTGATCAGCCAAACAACCTCATGACGCTCGTGATTCCCCTCGGCCATCTCGTGTGCGCTACTCTGTGTCATATTCATTCAAGGCGTTCACCTTCATCAGGTTGGCGCATCAATGAGCAGGTGACATCTCCATGTGAAGTCCGAATCAGTCTAGCGATGAACAGCAAATGCGGACGTAGTGGTGAACCAGGTTGAAAGCATGCTGCGTGTTTAGCTCTTAGGTGTATGAGCTGTTAGGTGGCAGGGGGTCAATAATCAACCGTGAAATGGTGTTTCGTCTTTGCGTTTGCCGTCTTTTGCCGATCTGAATCCAATTTCTATTTGGGCGTGTGACATTTTAGACTGAGTTTGTATATAAGGTAGGATGACATAAGCAGTATGTGTTTAATGTCCACCATCCTCCGGAACCGCACGACCAATTTCGCAATTGTTTCCACTCATCGTCAGTTGTGCGTGACCCCGGCGAACAAACTGGCAAATGAGTTAGCATCCACAAATGGGTTAGCATATGTTTGAATTTGTTCATACAGGGCGTCAGTTCTCCGGGATTGGTGATATTCATCTGGTAAGTTGGGAATTGGTCAATCTACCATTACTTACATGGTCGTGCAAGTGGGATCACTCTCATACTGTACGCGCCTTAATGCACATAGGTGTTTTGAGGCAGTGGAATTTTGGTTCACTTTGGCTAGCCGGTTGATGCTAGCGTTGCAAAATTAAGCGCGTGTGACCTGTATGCTGTGTACGTGCAGGGACTGAAAACAGTTCACGTAGACTATGAAACCTCTCGGTCAGGGTTGTTCGGTTGCCTAGTCTGAGGCCAGCACAAGCCACTAGATGAACTAACTGGTCAGTCGCTTTCAGTGAAGAACAACGGGTCGCAACGGCAGTGGGAGTAGAAAGATATCCGCACCAAATTTACTGCGAATGAAGTTGAACAGTTTGGGCGTCGTGTTTAACATGTTATTGATAAATAGATTGGGAATAACCCAACGTTACGAGCAAGTTGCATTACTCCACGTTTCAACCACCTCGGGATGGCTACCCGAGGTGGTTGAAACGTAAGGCAGTAGGAATATTTTGTCTGGTCTGCTAATCACATTTCATAGGGAGGCAGCTGTGGTTCAGGTTTAACCCAGCAACCGGTTTGCTTGCACGGGTGTTTGTCCGAGGAATGTCCTGAGTGCCCAAACCTACTGTTGCAGCCGAAGTGGTGTAAGTTGCTCAAGATGACTTGAATATTCGCTGATTATTGTCAACCATAATGCACATCGTTATCATTTGCATTCAATGGGTGGATATGACGTATCCGAAATAAGATTTCCACCTGGAACATGATAGTCAGCATTCCGTCACGCGTAGGTGTGATATTTTATTACTCGTTAAAGTGGTTATACTCTTTGTGTGGCCTCGAGTACTCTCACTTATTGCTTCATGCGTTCCGTTCCGTGTCATGAACTGGTGGGCATATCGTTACGCTCCAAATGTAATGACGTGGCATTCTTGATGTGAAGAAGAATTAAGTCATTCCTGGACTGTACATTTACGTCAGCTGAGCAGCTTATCGTGCTGTAATCAAAAACTTGCGTGTTTCCAACTCCAACTAACGATTCGCTGGCGGCACTCGCGAAGTCATACCTTATCGATGAATTCCCCCGCACACGTGGATGACAGTATTTGGGCCGTACAGTGGCAGCATTACGCAATCCGGTCTCGCACCTTATCTCGAAATAGTTTTCAGTTAGCAAAACCTGAACGGTTGACTGCGTTACCAAAGCTGTTGTTTGAGTCTGGTCACACAGCCATTCTTTCCGCGTTGCTTGTTAGAGTTCAAGCAAACACGCCTTAGCATTTCCCACACGCTCCTCGATTGTTTACAAGGAGATGGCAGTGAACTTAGGACTAGGAGGGGCGTTCATGAATGACGCTTTCATCTTAACGCTTCACTTCCTTGTTGTCAAATTCTTATCGTTTTCTAACCTTCCTACTGTGTTCACATCACACTTGGATTACTCGTGTGTGCAACCTGTGTGTCCCACTTATTGATTGATTGACACACGCACGATTTTTGAATCACTTGCTTATCTGCCTGATACGAATCCGCAAACATCCACCAAATTTCATCGTCCGTCTCGTTTCTTAGACATCTGAATAAACTATTCAGACGTGCCACTCACACCGGAGCCAGTAACGGAACCTGACTAACCGATCAAGTGGACTCACATATGGAAAATTCCACTGAGTGTACAGCCTGCATTGTGACAATCTATTCTGTTACCGGTCGGAATAACTCGTCATCATTTCCGAAACTAGTCAGCAATCATCTGACGTTTCCAGTTGATAGCTGATATGCCGACGCGCGACCAACATTCGCACAGTGGAATGTCGTTATGAAGAACGTCGGAATGTATGCAGAATAGTGTGATCCCTGTGCGGGGGCGTATTGCCAACACACCTTAGTTTCATCGTGTCTGGTCCATGGCTGAACTGATCATTTGTCGAATGGATGTATTCGGTAGTTTATGGAAGTCCGACCATTTGCCATGAACCCATCAGTGCGCTTAGCTGACAAATCGAAATGTGATTGGTGTTCACCAAGCGCGCAACCTATTATAACCGTGTTACTGATAAGTAGTCTAGAGTTTGGTTAATTTCAAGTTGTACATCACTCATATTCGATCTTAGCCTTCGCAGTCAGATGGACTTCTTGGTAACGATAGACACTACTGGTGAGCTCCAACAGGAGCAAAACCCAATTCTAATGCATCTTCTTGAAAGAGGTTGGCTGAGAAATCTATCGGAGTGCAAAGACTGTGATCAAATGTGATGTGCCGTCTAGGTAGATCACTGTGCATGTCAAACCAGAGGATATAGCGTCGAAGATTTTCTGGTGCCCAAATCACACCGTAGAGTGCGCCGTTGTGCTGATTTTCAAATACTGTTCACCTCAGATTTAAGCCACTGCTTGTGAAAAAGCCTCCAACTAATCTATTTCAGCAATCACGTCGCGTTCACTCAACTCTACAAGATAGCTCTCGGGAACAGGCCATGATGTACATGGTATGCCGTTGAGCCTCTATTGTTGCGTGCAAAGCAGTCGAGGATCCGAAAACCGTCCAACAGATGTATCTTCATTTCGGGCGCTTACTGTCCGTGTAGCACATGCAGAATGAATCGCGAGACTCATCACTCCTAGTCGTTCAGATCGATTCAATTCAACTCCTAAGGAGGCCATGGCTAAGTACAAGGTCGGTGTTTTGCTTAGGAAATGTCACATTCGTACTATAACACAGAAGTGAAGTGGCACTCACTTATGCACACCAACCGTGACTCTCAGCAGCATTGCAGTGATTCAGACCTCATAATTCTGATATCAGTTTTGGCGCCATTTCCTCCGCTCATGTTTCCCCATGTTGAGAGCAATGTTTTAAACTGATGGTATTGTTTTCCTAATGATGTAAGTCCAATTTGAGGGCCTCGCTATGAAAGCCCGTTAGTAGTGCAACAAACGGTCTCATTCTGTTCCTGTAGACTTTACGTTGGAACGAGTGACCTGGTGGGTGTTTTAATGGCTGACCTATGTTCGAATGCAGTTCATACGTTACATACGAGTTTAAATACCTGTTTTATTCACTGGGGGCTGGCTAATTCTTCTTTGATCGTCCTCGTTGCGGTTCTTCTAGTACTGACATTGACCGATATGTGAATGCGGCTAAAATTACCATTATGGTCCTTATGGAAAATAAAATCTCGTAGTTGTTCTATTGGTACCATTTCCGATCTCTGAATGCGCACAGTTCGTATGGACTGTGCCGCAGTAGGCAGATAATTGGTGTTGATTTTTCCGGATCCCGATGATCCAAGTGGCCGGTCAAAACACTACATTCTCTTAAACTAGTTCACGAATAACAGAATGACTTATGTAACACAAGGCATTAACATTTCGTATTTTCCTTTGCATTACGAACGTGCATATATACACGTACATAATTAATGTAACTGAGAAAGGGGAAACACTGAGTAGCGAGCAATTCATTATATATAAACATATTGCATACTTATATCTATACATGTATATATATATAATATTTAGGCATTTGTGTATATACATATACATGAATACAGGGTGGGTCCAGGCCGCGACAGCATTAGAAACGGATAACATGAAGGAAGAGATTGCATCAGTTCGACGGCAGAAGGGTTGCATTGCACAAGGAAGAATGTCGTGTATTGAGTAGCACTGCCTCGGAGGAAGCGGTTAATTTCATATTCCGGTTACGCAATAACACTGCAAATGAGTCGATAAAGTCAACAACACAACCGGGAGAGGGTCTCGGTTCACTCGTTCTGTTGATGTTGTCCGTTGCGTCACCGGGTGCACCAACCATTTAGACACATGCTCAGTCATTCTTTGGCGTAGGCATCAATCTGTTCTGTCGATCTGAACGTCAGCGCAGCTTCAGGTGAATTGATTGATTACGCGAGAGATGGGGAAATTCGAATTACATCAGTTGTGATATGGTCGCCTGTGAAAGGTGGATTCAGAAAGACCTGCGTCTGAGGAACCATACACACAGTAGCCTTGATCGGCCACTTGTGGCTATGGACGTCGACAAACCTCTCGGGATATCCGTTTGTGGGCAACGCCTTTTTTAACCTCTCTTGCTTCTCTTCTATTCAACCATCGGAGCATATTTGTCGGACTCTATGGAACATGGTTCGCACCAGACCTCGATTGTAATCAATCGACGTAAAATTGTCATCTCCTAATAGCCTTGTGGTGCTCTGAACATTGCAACGTGTGTAAAAGTGTGTAAAATGTCCAGAAAATTTACACTGTCTTTTGTTTTTCACCGTCCGAAACATAAGGACTGGGGTGAACGGAGTTGGGATGGTGCAAGAGTAAACCAAACACAAGATAGCATCTACATACCACTTATAGGGGCTGGGACCAGCCACAGCATCAGATAGTTGCAATTCAATCATCCCTAAAAGTACGTCCGCTAGCCTTAGGCTTAATGGGCCACATATCGCTGTACCGCCAATTTGTTTGT
>QNGE01007969.1:0-19730 GCA_008508345.1 Paragonimus westermani
GACTCCGTAAAGCGTGTGAAAGGCGTGCTTGTCTATCCGAGGAAAGGTTCGTTTGATCATCCCAAGAGTCATAAAAACCATTTTGGCGGCTAGCTGGTGGTGATAAAGGGAGAACAAACCAGACGACAGTCAAATCCCTAGGTCTTTTTTGTTGTCTATTTTCGTGATAGCTTCTACACTTTGTGCACCGTGTATCACAAATAGATTCCCGGAGTCTCCCCCGAGTGATGTGTGCGCACACTTGCTGTCGTTTAGAGGGTGACTTCAGTCACCTGACCAGCACTTAATACGGTCAATGTCAATTTGCAATGCATTGGGGTCACAGGCATTCCAGATTTTCAAGTTATTGACATGAAGAAGGGCGTCGCCAGGGCTCAGCTCGGGGAGATTATTGAAGTAAATCAGAAACTACGGTTGACCAAGTACCGATCTTTGAGGGACTCCCACACAAACTGGGGATGGAGACGAAAGGCCCGAACCAGTTTTCACTCTGAAAGTCCTGTTACCCAGAAAGGAAGTAATCCAGCGCAGAACCTCCCCTTGGATCCCATAAGCTTCTAGTTTATGTACCAGATAACCCGATGGGATACGGTCGAAATCTTGGGCAAAGTCGAAGAAGATATCTTCCGAGATATGACCACTGTCTTTGGCCTCTGTTAGTCTGTCCATGAAGATTAGCATATTGGTTATACATGACCGTTCGGGAAGAAAGCCATACTGCATCGAAGAAAAAAGGTCATTTGAGAAGAAATGCTTAAAGATGGCGCGTTTCAACAGTCGCTCCATTATCTTGCATGAGATGCTGGTAAGGCTGATCGGCCGATAACTAGCAGGAAAGTGACGATCGCCTGTTTTAAATAAAGGTGTGACAGTGGCCTCTTTCAATGCCTCCGGAAGAGTGCCTTTCCGAAGTGACTGTTCAAGCAGATTAATGAGGGGCACTGGCAAACCAAGGGCCGCTTCTTTGAGTATCCGATGGTGTAGCGCGTCTGGTCCCATGGCACTATAAGGACTGATCTTAAGTAAGAGGTCCTGAACGTCGGGCATAGAGAAGTCAGCTGTCAGGAGGGCGTATTGGAAGTGTCTCCGCGGGAGAATTGGATGCCAGTTTGACAGATCCAAATTGTAGACTGCTGAGTGATATTCTCTGAACACTTCGGCAATCACTTGGGGATTGGATGAGGTATTCCCATCGGGAAGCCGCAAAGAAAGTGCGGGGGGCCTAGTTGTTCTCTGGCGACGTGTATACTTGAAAAGAGAATTCTTAATCTCGCGAGCTACCTGTTGAATTTTTGGCTGTACCTGCTGGGTATGTTGCCGGATTTCCCACTTGCACCTGTTCCGTACAAAGCGAAAAGTCTCTGGATCCTCTGACCTACTCGTTAGCTTCTGCTCAGAGAATGGACGAGAACGTACTTCAAGAAGGCGGCGTATGTTCCGAGGAGGCGGTACACGAGAGAACTTCCATAGTTTTCGAGGAAAACATGCCTCATCAACTTCGTGAAAAGCAGCTTTGAAGGAAAGTTAGTTCGAGTTCACCGAGTCGGATGTAAGGCTGAGTGTGCTTGAGGACGTCCTTAGTGTGTTGAAGTCTGCTCTCTGGAAGTTTCGGAATGAAGTCTTTTTACAGTATTTTGGAGGCGGTAACAGATAAAGTCGAAGATTAATAGCATGTGGTCACTATGCCGCAGAGGTGGTTTGATGACCACCCTGTCTACCAGGCGAGCCTCGTTGGCAATGACCAGATCGAGCAAGGACTGTCTGTCCTGGACGGCAGGTAGATCGGCATGCTATGTCCAAGCTCGCTCATGGATCAACATTGCCAAGGGTTTCGAGAATCCGCAGCCACAGTCCTCATGAGAAGCCGCCATAGAGTTGAGTTTGAGTGCGTTGAAGTCACCCGTAAGAAGATGGGATAAACGCTGTGTAGACGTGATTCTATCTAGGGTAGCAAGAACGGCATCGTCCTCGGATGCACTGCATGACGGCGAACGGTACACAACACCGGCAAGAAGTGTGTGACGTCTGCGAAGGTGAAGTTTGATCCAGAGCGTGTCGCACTTCTCTGGGAAGGTGAATTCCCCTACGATAGCTGTCACTGGGGGCTTCTGACTTAGGAAAACGGCGTAGCCTCCCATGCGTCCATGGAAAGAGTCCGTCCGGTACAAAGAGTAACCAGGGACATGCAGTTAATTATCACTGATGTCCGCGGAAAGCCAGGTTTCTGTTAAAGCAAGAATGTGAGGGCTAGTGTCGTGAACCATCTGTCTGATTTCTGGTAGTCTGTTCAGAAGGCTGAGATAGTTAGTGTATAGTCACTTGAGAGCTACTTCCTTGTTTGGCTGGGTGCACAAAGAGGCAGAAGTGTACAAGGTAGGGCTTGAAAAAGCAGTCCCAGTAGCGAGGGAGAGTGCGCAATTGGCGGTATAGTTTCGTGAGCCCTCTCAGGGTTTGGTGGCCGTTTCATCACAGCCTGCGCATGTGTGAGCCTCCCTGTGGGACGCTTCGTCCGCCTCTGTTGGCTCAAGGTCGACGACCTTCGGACCTCTCCTACTTTCAGAGCGTCTGAAGGGTGATTTGCAGTTTTGCACCCTCGAAAATTTGAGTGGAGTTGTACATGAGAAGAGAATATATGACGAAATTGCCCCAATCCAACCGAGGAGAGAGCCACCGGGATGAGACAAGTATAGACCATTTCGGATGCAGGAAGGACCCCAGTAGACTCACCGGGCTATAAATCTTGGATTATTGGGGGTCTATGAGAAGATTGATAGCCCTCAACACCTTTGGGACCTGCTTTTCAGGCCTCCTGCATCTCTACAGGCGCTTGACCCTCCAAGGGGATGGAGTCAGTAGCCTCTGATGTGGGAGCTTGTGATGGTCCATCCGTTGACGCTGGTTCCGTTTACGTAAACGGCAAACAGTTACAAATGTTTCGATATAGAATTGCATGTTTACCCAGAAAAAGGCAACGTAGATACGTTGAGTTGTATGATGACAATTGTTACGGTTATCTATATACACATACATGTGCATATCTGATCATGATGACTGAATCCCACGTTATCATGCGTAGATGTGTATATTTATTGCTCGACCAAATTTATACGTAGTTGCAGAAGCCGTTCTGCATTTTACTATACATCTGCTCGCATATATAGGCTGATCAGCGAGCAAACGTCTGTATACCCTCTAATGTGCCTCCACAGCACATGTCACTGAGTCAAGTGCGAACACAATTTTGGGAGACAAATTGAAAGGTGTCGCATTTTATACATTTTTGGCGAGATTATTCACACCATTTTAATTGAACTCGATATAACTTCAACTTCGTTAAGTTTTCAGTCATTTTTGTATGAAAGGAAACCGACTCTCGTTCGATAGCAACTGGTTGAGGATGGAACGCTATAGCGAGCGCCCCATTATTTTTTACAGAACGCTAGTGAGGCTTATTGGCCGATGGTCGATGGGTGCCTATCACTCGCTTTAAATGTGGATGTGACAAATGCCCCTTTCTCTGCACGAGGGGAAACGCCAGTCTGGACTGTCCATTTAAACGGTCTGTGAGAGGTTCTCATAGTCTGACATCTGCTTCTTTGAGAACTCTGGGGTGGATCTTGTCCAGAAACCTTGCACTGTATAAAACAAAATTAAATAAAATATTTTCAACAACTAGAACGGAAACTCAGCGATAACGAGTGGTTGACGGAAGTTCAGCAGTGGTGAGAAATAATGCCCAATCATTGATGCGACGTTATAGAATTCTCTATAGTTCCCAGGGTAAATGGATGTTTCTATTTAGAAGACTCGGATGCCTGCCGTCATTCTCAAAAATTCGAGTGTCGCGCTTGCTTCTAATTGGTCCATTGAGTGGCCTAGGACTGAGGCCGCCGAAAACCTACAAATACAACCGCTGTGAATCTTTGTTTTGCCTTCGGGCTGGGCATCAAGTGGAACTCGTTTGAATGCCGGCTTTCTCCTTTCTTTTTGGGGGGTGGGGTGTAAGTTGCGGGAGTTGGGTCCAGGTACTTACGTTTTGACTATCCGTGTTGCTTGAGATATCGTTGTTTCGTTCGTGATTAAGGCGCTTCTCGTGGTTTTTTTTGTTCGTTCTTGCATCTCTCTCTCTAAGGGGGTTCCGGCTTTTGGCGACAAGTGTCATTTTTGATCAATGGCTTCAGGCGGTGCTTACGTCAAGTTTCTGTTACAACAACAAATAAAGCTTATAAACATGCTTGTCCAACGATTACTCAATACGAGTGTGGGCCAACATGCACAATCTGGTGGTGCGCAACCCATAAACACTTCGGCAACGGGTATTCCCGAGTTCGTTTGCGACCCACATGCAAACGTCATATTCGATTCATCGTTCTGTCGGTAGGATGGCCTGTTTCGTATCGAATTTACCAATCAGAATTTTCTGTGGAAGGTCCGGCTCCTCCGCGAACCTGACCCTGCGGAACACGAACGGTACGCCAACTTCATTTTGCCCAAGAGCCCACGCGACATCGGTTTTAATGAGAAGGTCACTATTCCGTCGCGGCTATTCAATGACCAGTCGCCTCCATTCAGCTTGCGTTACAATTGGCTCATGTTAACCAAGCGGGACTCTGATGACCTCGTCACATATGCTGGCATCGCGAATCTCGAATAGGAAAGGTTCAAGCTATCCTCCCTTACGGAGGATCAGGAAAAAAGCCCCAGCTTTGTCTGCGGCCTACACTCCCCCGGTGATGCTGACCTCCGTACACACCTGCTCAGTCGGATCCAACAAGACGCGTCATTTACCATTCAACCAATGAAGGCCATCGACTGCTCAGCCTGAAACACGACTCTACGTTGGTCCAGAATCACGCTCGGTCCAAAACCTCTGTCAACACATTCACATGTTTAAGACAACTGCAGCAATCCTCCTCAATGAATCGCCCAGTGAACTCAAACTCTAAGAATTCGCCGCCATATCCACGTTGTCAACGCTGCAAAAAGGTAGGCCATACATGCGGCTGTTGCCGATCACGTATGCCGGGCAGTTAACGCACATCTGACAAGCGACCACGCTCACGTCGTTCCAAACCACTTCCCAGGCCAAATAACTCGCTTGTTTCTTTCGAAGTTGACGTCGCCGCACTCAGGGAGTTTGTGTTAGTACTCATCAACGGACACTCAGCAAGACAGTGAGTCTGACAGTGCAATAACCTCCAATCGCCTGTGGAAATTAACTGGTCGCCCGCCAGTCCAGCTGACATTCCATTCCGCCATCAGTGCCTGTGGTAATACGGCGCAGTTAACTGGGCAATTGCAGTAACGTATCAGTTACAAGAAAAAAGCCATTGATGGAGTCTGCTACTTCTCCGATTGAAATCTCAATCTACTTGGCCTCAACTGGCCTGAACAGCTCGGCCTGACAGAATTACCAACCACACATTTGCAACTGACTGAAGTCCTCCACAGGGGAGCCACTGTGCATGGCGGACGAACTCATTCAACGCTTCAGGTCGGTATTCGACTAAGGTCTTGGCTGCTACACTCGTGCCCAAGCGTTTTCTCACCCCAGCTTGCGGCTCAACCTGCTTTTTGGCCGAAACATACAGTACCCTACACTGCTTTACCTCTTATCGACCAGAAACTCGGACGCCTTGAGGATTTGGGTGTGCCGACGTCTGTCACCTCTCATCCTGGGCAGCCCCATCGTTGTAGTGAAAGAGGCAAATGGGTCGGTTCGCATCTGTGTGGATTCCTCTATCGGGCTCAACGCTGCTTTGGAAGCTAACCTTCATCCACTGCCCGTCCCTGAAGACCTGTTCACGATCCTTATCGGTGGAACCTGTTTTGCCAAGCTAGATCTAGCCGATGCTTACCTCCAGGTCGTAGTGGACCCACAATCCCTTGATCTGCTGACGATCAACAAATCTCGTGGTCTTTGCCGGTACAGTAGGCTGCCTTCGGTGTCAAGACCGCCTCTGCCATCTCCCAGCAGACCATGGATATCATGCTGCCCAGCTTTGTGGTACATCCGCCTATCCGGACGACACAATTCTTTCTGGATAAACGCGTGACGACCGTCGAGAACGGAGCGCAACTGCCCACAAACGGGTTCAAGATTACGGCTTTTGGCTTCGGACGGATAAGTGCCAAAACATCGGCTTTGCCTTCAACGCTACTGGCCGCCGTCCAGACCCTGAGAACGTTTCTGACATCCAACACGTCACCCACGACAGGTGTCCCATCATTCCGCTCGTTCCTGGGCCTCGTCAGAAACTACGGCTCCTTCCTTCCCTCGCTGCACGACGTCTGAGCTCTCCTGAACCACCTCCCCAGGAAGGACCCACGATGGCACTGGTTTTCTGAATATGCACAAGCCTTTGAAAAGATTAAATTTATGCTGGAATTCGACATATTACTGACCCTCCTCGATCCGACTCCCCCAATCTTCGTGGCTTTAGACGCCTCCAATTTTTGTGTCGGTGCTGTGATCTATGAAGTCTTCCCCGACCGGATCTGAGAAAACCATCATACACGCTGCACGAGTCGGACCGCATCCTTCAACAACCAATCACGTACGTACAAACCCGATGGGCACCAACCCCGCCAGGTGATGAATTTCATTAGTTCTACCTACGACACAAGTCCTCCTCAGTCGTCGACTGCTGCATGATGTTCGGTGACCGCATCGTAATCTCTTCTCCGCTTCGCCAAACTATTCTCAAACAGTTCCATTGTGGACACCTTGGTGCGAGACGCATGAAGGCGTTTGTCATGAGCTATGTTCACTGGCCTTTGATTGACAACCAGATAGAAGACCTGGTTGGGCAACGCAGTCGCTGTTGTCAAGCTACCAAGAACCTAAAACGCGCAGAGCCTCAGCCATAGAAGCAACCCGACCAGCCATGGCCATGCCTCCATGTGCATTTTTCGGGACCCATCTAGGGTGTAGTACACCTCATTATGGTGGATGCATACACCAAGTGTCATGAGATCGTCCCGCTGACACGTCGAAACCTCGGCCACTATTAACGCTCTACTACGGATCTTTGGCATCCCGGAAATGGTTGTCTCAGACAATGGATCACAGTTCACATCCGTACAGTTTGAAGAGTTCCGCATTCAAACCATCTGCATTCATCACCGTACCACCCACAATCAAACGGTTAAGTGTAGCGCGTTGTCGACACGTTCAAGAGAACACTCATGAAGTCTTGCGGGGAGGAAGTGGTCCAAAAGCTCTCGCCCACTCACAGAACCACCTTGAATCCAGCGATTCCCAGCGGACTTTTGCCTGCCAGAACTCTCATGAGCCGCAAGCCGAGAACGAGATTTGACGCGGAGCTGCCAGTGCGAAAACTCCCCGATGATAATTAGCTGCATTACCGACGTGGACCTGCCTTCGGCGATTCAGTCTATGCGAGGGACCGTCGTCCATTTTACCATTTACCATTTGACAGCAGCGGCAATCAAGTAATTTGAGGGCTCTGTTCCGCACAATATCAAGGTCGGAGGCGACGTATGGATGCGCCACCATAACCAACTTAGTCCACGCTATTCCACAAACTTTGGGCGTGTAAAGAACTAACTGCCACTAGACCTACTTCTGGATACTTTTTAGATCAAGCGCCCGATAAAACCAGTCCTTACGACCGCTACCTCAGAGACCCCAACTCCTAGGCCGAACGGAGAACTGACTACCTTGAACCAAGACTATTGACGGACCGCAAGCGCGAGCCCACCCGTCCAATACAACTCCACATACGACAATGGCGGAACCAATAAGTCTCAACAGATGAGGTATTGGGGAAGGCACGTTTTCTATAGAATTCTCTACAGTCCCCAGGGAAAATGGATGTTTCCATTCAGAAGACTCGCTTGCCCGCGGTCATTCTCGAAAATTCGAGTGTCGCGCTTGCTTCTAATTGGTTCATTGAGTGGCCTAGTACCGAGGCCGCGTAAAACCTATAAAGACAACAGCTGTGAACCTTTGTTTCGCCTTCGGGCTGGGCATCAGGTGAAGTTCGTTTGAAATCTGTCTTTCGCCTTTCTTGTTGGGGAAGTGTTGTTTTGAAAATTTTGTTACACCGATTATCCAAACCTCGACAAAACAAAAGAACTGACGAAACGCCAATCCAAATATCGCGTTAAAGATACAACACCAGGATTGGACGAACAGTCTCAGCGTTGTGCCTCTCGTTGTTTGCCAACTTCTTCGTTCCGTATTCCACCAATTAACATACATCTTATGATTTTTCACGTGCAAATAAGATCAGTCAATGACAGACTGAGATTTCTTTAATACCTTTGTACATCCATAAATTCGGCGTATCAATTCATGAATAACAATCTTTTGCTGATACGAGTACCAGGTCTCCTTCTTATTACTTGCGTTGTAGGTTTCAACTCAAGTACTATCCCTAGGGCTATTGGGTGTCCACAAATTGACGTCGCGGAGTGGAACTGTCTGCAATTGAGCAAGTAAATCTTCATGCTGTTGCAAGTCAAATTGAGGAATGGGTCGAACGATTTGTACTTTGGTGCAGCATTCGTCGTGATGTGAAAAAGGAAAACAAATCAGTTTTCTTCGTTAGCGATGGTGGTCGTAAATTGCATTTGTTTTTGAAGAATCATGCTCATTCGAATGTGCCAGCCTTGTTGTCCATGGACGAACTGAAGAAACTGCTGTTGACGCACGCTCTTCCATTCAACTTCCAGGTCACAGAGCGGGCGAAGTTCAATTCATTATTGCGTTCAACAAGCACGTGCTTCCATGAATTCTTTCTACAACTGCAAAAACAAGCTGTTCGTTGCAACTTTGGTGACATGCTGAAGGAACATCTACGTGATCAATTGATTGCTGGCGTTAATGACACTGATCTTCAGCGGATATTGCTGGTCAAACAAGATGTGACTTTCCAAGAGGCCCGAGATATCTGCGAGCAGAAAGGTGACGTCAATGCCGCTACAGCTGATTCAAAAGTGACATTATTTCAGAAGACCAAAGCGCATACTGCCACCCGAAGTCAACCGGTGAACAGGCCTCCTCATGCACCCATCATCAATCCCGGTTCAAAGAAATTTAACAAGGGTTTTCGTGCGATGAATTACATGTACGTTCATCGTGCGGATTTCATAATGCTATATTCCATTTACGCGGTAAATCTGGTCATATTAAGAAGGTATGTGGAAGTCCGAAATGTCACCTGAGAGAAGTTAAAGAGACAATTAACGGAGAACCGTCAACTACTGTTTATTCATTTCATATGAAATCCAGGGGTGAGTAAGTTATTCATAGACGCCTCAAGTTCAAATCAGGATGTAAATCTGAGTTTACTGTGAACACAGGTAGTAGAGAATCCACTATTTCCAAATCGCCACCAGATCGCATGGCCCCTGATGCTCATCTGAGACCCACAACGATCAAAATACTCGGAATTGCTGGTCATCGGTTAGCTCTGCTAGGTGAAGCTGATATACTGATTGTCGGTGATGACAACGAGTTGATTTCATTGCGCTTTTTGATGTCGGAAGGAAGTCCAGCTATTCTGGGAGTAAAAGATTTAAAACAGATCAACTGTGCTCTTTCACTAAATGCTAATTACAAAAGTGGTCCAAGTGAAGAGCACCAAACCCAGTTTCACAACCTGATTGTTCACTGTTCAAAACTTTCAGGGGGATGAAAATAGAGCCAGCAAAACTGGAGGTGCAAAGGGACCTGTTTTTTTAAAGTGCTGAATAATACCATATGGAATGAAAGAAAATGCGCATAATCGTGATATTTCGTGAATAGATAGAACATAACGCGATGCCAGTAGCCGGTATATCCTAATTGAGCAGGACACAACGAATGAACGACAATCAAACGCTTGTAGTAGAAGTCCGCACAGTATCAGAAAGTGTACAACCAGGACCTCAATAATTGACGTGAAATTATATGTTCAATGACATTCATCACATCCACCACACGTTGAATGAGACTGCGGGATCTTGGAAACCTTTTTGTGTTTCATTTGCAATTTCTTGTTTCGCATTCGAATCTGTATCTTCAGAACGTATCTGGTCAACGTGTTGATTATGTACAGATACATCATCAACGTCTAGAATTCGGTACAAGCATTTACCAAGATTCTTCAGAAATAAACCAGATGAAGGTCTCAAGTCACTACTACGATAAGAGTTAAATTCGGAGGATTGAGTACACATCAAGTTTGACCTTAAAGACCATCCTTTGAAAGTTTGGCGGGAATTTCATATGTAGTGGAATGACAGGCATTGCGATATTGTAGCAAGAAGTTGTCAACATCTGAATGTTGTACACCGAAGAGAGGCTATAGCACTTTGGAATGTTTTAACAAAGTTTTCAGCCTGATCATTAGAGCAGGGATGTCGAGCAGGAGTAGACAGATGCTTTCATCCAATGCCGTTGAGCCAAGTGGTTGGAAGTTTGGCAGTGAAATAGATATTATTGTCAGTCACTAACACAAGAGAGATATTTTCCCCGCTGAATATTCTTTTGAGTGCGCATATAGTGGATTCTATAGTGGGCAACGTTGTGGATGCCAATCCCGGCCGATTCGAATATGAATCGATCACTACTGGCGCATAATATCTGTCAAAAAAGGGACCACAACAATCCGCATAAGCCCGTTGTCAGGCCTCAGTTGACATCGGCCATGGCGTCCATTTAGACGGTGAGGTGTGGAATTTGTGATGGCAAGATGAACAACTTTTAGCCAGATGACGAATATCAGCATCAGTCACTGGCCACCAGCACGTTAATCTGTCCAGGGACTTCATCTTCTCAACTCCAAGATGTCCAGAATGTAGATCGTCCAGAACAGAACAACAGTTGGCGGGATAACAATTCTGTCATTCAAGCACAACAATCCATCTGGAGTGAGTGATAATCCCTCCCGACGCACAAAACTTGAAGGAAATTTCCGTCTGACTTGTAGGCTCCAACCACGACGCAGCGCACTGAGAATGGGTGAAAAATAACGTTGAGTAGCGCGAAGCAACTCTTTCCGGCTAACCGGCATAGGTTGAATTAGAAGACAATAATTACCAGAAGTTTGTTCAGCTATCTATTGAACACGTGACGAGTAATCCACATGTTTGAATTGGTTGGCTGATTTGTGCACTATAGTGTAGTCATGCGCACTAAGCGCTATGCTCTTTCGTCGACCCATGGCTGCTGGAAAACGCGCCAATGACTTATCAGGATTCCAGGTGAATTTCAGTACTTCATGATCCGACACAATTTGGAACGGTATTCCAACCAGATACTTATGAAGCCGCTTTACAGCCCAGTATACCACCAGGGCTTCACGATGTGTCTGAGCATAACCCCTTTCCGCTGGATTAAGTCGGCATGGTATACACACAACTCGTTTGTTGTCCTGTTCAATCTACAGCTCCGATCCCAACTGGAGAAGCATCAGTAATCAACACAGGCTTAGGTCTGGAAGAAAACTGACAAAGTATAGCATCATTTGACAAAAAGTTCAACAGTGAACGTACACACCGTTCTTGAGCTGGGGTCCACGTGAACTGCTTCTTAGAAAGCAACTGGAATAAACATTCAATAAAATGAGAGAAATTTGGAAAGAAACGGGAATAGTACTGCAAAGCACCTAAAAGAACATAATTTGGATAGGTTTGTGATTAAAGGTGCATCAAGCGATGGGTCTGGACATTTGGCATCAGGTTTGAATCCGTTACTGTCAACTAATTAACCGAGAAACTCGAAACTGCTTAAAGTAAAGGCGCATTGGTTTGGAGTAACAGCATTGTTCTTGTCAAAAAGCTGTTGGAAAAGTTTCAAAAGACGAGAATCATGAGTTAGCTTGTCTGGAACATGTACGTTGATATCATCCTGATACACTTCAACACCATCGATACCCTTCACAATGTTATTCACTAACTGTTGAAAGATAGCATGAGAGTTACTGAGTCCACACGACAAAATTCGGTATTGAAATAATTCATTGAGTGTACTGATTGATGTCTTATGCAAGAGAACTTTGTAGATATGCATCCCTCAAATTCATTTTAAAGAAAACTTTGGATCCTGAAAGCTTGTTCAGAATGTCCTCAGGTTCAGCAGTAGTACATGTATGTTGCTCAAGGCATCGATTCACAGTAAGTCGATAATCTACAAATATTCGCGAAGTTTCCCTATCAGACTTCAAGGGTGCCACAATTGGCGTGGCCCAAGAGGATGAATCAATAGGCTCAATAACGCACTTCTCTACCAGCTCGTTGGGCACTTCCGTTACCGGTTCACTGAGTCCCCAGGGGTTTATACGACGTCTCAGAAAAACCGGACCACCAGTTACTTCAAGTTCAACCGGAGGTATCTTCATGCCGCCCGTGACCTTCGGGCACCTGAGAATGAGGTCCTTCAAGCTTGTGGAATTACTCGGTGGTACAAGCAAGGAAACCTGGATACGAAGCATTCTTGAAACCTTTAGCCCCAAAATGGATGGGTCATGATGGGTAACAGCGAGGGTACAACCAAGTGGCTTGGATTGTTCGTTAAAGATCGGGATAGTGACTATACCCAAAGCAGGAGTGGAATGACCAGTTGTACCTCGTATGGTTACAGAAAAAAGATGTAGTATGTAATTTGGACAGAACTGTGATAGATATCTTTGTGGTACATTAGATTTCACACTACCAGTGTCAATTATAAAATCATGCCTCTTCACGTACCTTGAAAAGGGTGTGAAATGGGTGCCCAAGAAGTAGATGAATCAACTGTCAAAGTAACGAACTCCATCTTGTCACATGTAGCATCAAATTCATTTTGACCAGTTACTATAAATTGGCATTTTCTTTTCGACTTGCAGACCTTTTTTAAATGACCTCGTTTCCCACACGTGTGGCACACAAAGCTGCGGTGAATATATGTGTATCTGGAATGTTTCATGCCATATGCGGCACAATTCCCGAATCTGCCGGTGGTATGTGTCGACTGTTGCGAAGAATTCTTGGAAACTGGTTGAGAACCACATTTAGGAGCTGAATTGAATATCCGCAGAGTACTGTGTTCGGTCCGACCAAGACCGGGGTCTCACTAGAACTCCCACTATGGACTGTATTATTAACGTCTTCGTACTGTTCACAGATGACCGATATTTTGACACGTGGGTTTAGCAAGTAGCAGTAGTTGTCTATGTAGATCCGGTGCATTAATACCGGCGATGAGTCGGTCACGAGGTTGGACCTCCAACTGATCACTAAGACCACGCCGTGCTACCTGAGTTTGGATCTGGAGAATAAAGTCATGGACTAACTGGTACGGTTGGCGCTTCATGATATTGGATTTGGCACGCTCGGCGACCACAAAATTCATAAGGGTGGCATGACTCTGCAGTGTTTTTTCATGCGCTCGTATGTGAGATCCATCAGCGAATCTGGATAAGATAAATTCTTCAGAAGACACTGAGCCTCTTTTCCTATTATTGGGCGGGAGAAGGCTGACTTTGTCCCCTCAAGTAGGCGGGATACGATCGTACACCATAGTTCAAATTGTTCAAAAGTATCCTCAATATCACGACGGGATGAATGAATGTCCAAAGTTTCGAGAAGCATGGGATTCATTGTTATTGAAGACTGCCGCGACGCCGATGCGATATTTCGTGAATAGATGGGACAACGTGAGACCGGTAGCTGGTATATCCGAATTGAGCAGAACACAACGAATGAACGACAAACAAACGCTTGTATTAGAATTACGCGCCGTATCAAAAGTGTACAGCCTGTAACGCGCAACCGAAACCAGCGAGCGCGCGAATCGAATTTGAGTTGTGTGACGGGGCGTGCTGCTGTGTTGTCGATGCCGTCTTAGCTTTCGTTTGTGTAAGTCGTGTGCACGGGTTACTGGGCCTTCGGCTCATGTTTGTTCGTATTGTTCCTCTTTTCAGAACTGTTGTTCGAACCCCTACTTCGGAAGAGCGTTGTCCCCTGGTGCGTCCACGTTGCCCGAAGGTTGATCCACGAAGTCACGGACATCCAGAGTAGAGTCAGCTGGCCTGCATGTTACACAACCTGGACCCCAATAATTGACGTGAAATTATACGTTCAATGACATTCATCACAATAATGCTTTCAACAGATTGAAGGAAGACGGCATAATTTGGAGGTTATGAAAGAAGGTGGCAGATCCCTAGGATATGTGGTGACTATAAACTAACGCTAAAATAAAGAATGAAAATGTGCGCAGCAACAACTGAGGATCTGGAGGACTTTATGAAAGTAGTGCTGGTAGCAAAGTGTTTTCCAAAATTGACCTGACGGAGCATACTTACAAACCCGTCAGAGTATGATTCCGAGGCGATCACTATGATTACCACACATCGGGGATTACTTCAGTGTAATTTCCCAGCGTTTGTATCACACGTATCAGCTGAGATACTCAGGGGTGCGACTGATGAAGTAATTACCCATTCGATAGGATTACGCGTTTATCAAGATAACGTTATCATATAGGCCGACGATGCAGAGAATTAAGATAAGAAGTTGCTTTCATTTCTGGAACGATTCAAGGATAAAGACAAAGACATGAGGCCTTCTAATTGCGTGTTCAATGTGCGAGAGCTTATTTTTCTTGGTTTTACCCTATGCGATGAAGAGTACAGGCCGGATCCTGACCGGTACAAGGCTTTGGTTACCGTTACATCACCAAGAGACCAAGACGAGCCGCGATGAATGGTGGGATGTTTGCAGTACTATTCTTGCTTTATGTCAAACTTTTCGACGAAAGCATAAAGAGTATTTGCAGTTCGGCCAACAGAAACGGTGTTGGACTCAAAAGGATGACATTCCTCCACGAGAATTACAACAAGTTGGTACTAAAAGGCCGATGTTAGCTCCATTTTCTATGTCTGAAGTTAACACGCTGATCACAGATGCATCCGTTGTTGGCATCGGTGCTGTTTTGGAACAGGAGAGATATTCGATCACTTGCATACCAAGTTTGTTGAACGAGGCAGAGCACGGTTGTTCACAAACACAAAAGGAGGCGTTAGCAGTCTACTGGGCTGTCAGAAGGCTGCATAAATACTTGTTTGGTATTAGATTCAAAATTGTTACTGATCACCAAGCTCTACAGTATTTATTTGACCCCCACAAATCAATTGCCAAATCACCAGCGGCAATGATACAGCGATGGAGTCTAGTTCTAGCAGCATACGACTATGGTAAACTCGGATATCAAGAGCTTTGCAATGAACTGCCACTACTGCCTCCACAAAATAAAGACAAGGCCGAAGAATCGGATACCCTGGCCACACCGTTACCTACCATGGAGACGGCTGCATGCAGACTGTTGTGGACCACTTCTTGGTAACTATTACATTCTGGTATTTATTGACTCATACTCACAGTTGCCAGAAGTATTTATTACAACCCCACCTTCCACGCCATTTATCATGCAAGCATTTCGTCAATATTTCAGTTGGGAAGGAATTCCGCAGTTCTTGATGACGAGCAACGGGTCACAATTTTGTTCCGCTGAAATGAAACAGTGGCTTGACAGCATCGGATGTCGTCACCTGCGAACGGTGTTCCAGCATCCATGTTCAAGCGATGTCGCAGAAACTCTGGTGAAAACGCTCGAAAGTGCCATGAGTTTCACTGATCCTAACACATTTGCTGAACCGGATGTGTTTCCCGATAATTTTCTGCTTCAATAAAGGAACGCAGCTCATTGCACAACGAAAGAGAGCCCAGCGGTGCTATTTAAATCAAGGTGACTACGATCATCACTTCAGTGTGTGGATTTGACGGATGTGATATATTTCCGTGGAAGCGATCTGCGGCCTGCCAAAGGATTGATCACTCGCCAACTAGGCAGCAATATGGTAGAAATTACTTACCTACGCGATGCTATCATTCATCCGAGACACTGACCAGTTTCGAAGCACCGGAAAAGTGGCCATAGATGAAGCAGAACACCATGTAGTGCAAGAGTTCGGTATCCCGGGAAGATCAAAACTATTGGCAAATATGAATGACGAGGCTTCTAGGAGAGAAGTTGGAGTTGGAAATGTAGTTTCACCGATTATCCAAACCTCGACAAAACAAAAGAACTGACGAAACGCCAATCCAAATATCGCGTTGAAGATACAACACCAGGATTGGACGAACAGTCTCAGCGTTGTGCCTCTCGTTGTTTGCCAACTTCTTCGTTCCGTATTCCACCAATTAACATACATCTTATGATTTTTCACGTGCAAATAAGATCAGTCAATGACAGACTGAGATTTCTTTAATACCTTTGTACATCCATAAATTCGGCGTATCAATTCATGAATAACAATCTTTTGCTGATACGAGTACCAGGTCTTCTTCTTATTACTTGCGTTGTAGGTTTCAATTCAAGTATTATCCCTGCGGCTAATCGAAGTTCCTAATTGCGAGTACCACAGGGGTCTAATTTGCGTGAGTTGGGTCCGGATATTCACGATCTGATTATTTCTGTTGCTTGAACTATCGCTGCATCTCATCTGTGATTGAGAAGGTGCTGGCCGTACATTCTTCGTTTTTGCCTCCCTCTCTCTCAGAGGGTCGTAGTACGTCGACCGTAGACTATACTCCCTGGATAACTCTGCCACAACTAGGGAACCGGATGAATTATTTCCATAAAGCGGTTGAAGTGACAGATCTGGAGATTTATTCTCTCCTAGTCTTTGCATGTGTTCAAATAAGCAGTTTCTGATCCCCCAGACTTCGAGGAAGACCTTACCTTTCACGAAGTTGGTATGTTAGTGTACTTCCAGCCCGCACCTATTTCAAACAATTTGGAACGCGCTTAAGTCCTCCGAATTTCCCGGGACCTTATGCTTCGCAAATAAATGGGAGCGGTTGACAAGGAGAAGATGTATTCTGCGCAAAACTCGTGGCCAATAAGAGTGCACTGTTCACATGGTACAAATCAGTCATCCGCTCCTTGGATTGCGTTCTGAAACGTGCGGTAGTTTCAGCCGACTGACTCACAATCGACAGGGGGCAAACCTGGGTAGTTTCTCAGACAGTTAAAATCAAAATGAATGAAGTGTCGAACTACGGCCATTCTGTTGGATGTTGTAACTAGTAGCAGGTAAGATCGATTGTGAGCACAGGGCGGTTGCTGTGTTCAAGTGTTGGCTTGATTATCACTGTCTACCGGGTGGCTCTCATCAGTGATGGCTAGGCGGAGCAAAGAGGGAATCTGATCATAACTGTGCCGTGTCGGGGCGTCGATCTACTGTGCCCACGCTTGCCGTCCTATCGATGCTGACGAAGATGCCAGAAATCCGCTTCCACGTTCTTGGTGAGAAACTAATGCCCAGTTTACTCTGGGTGTATCGAAGTAACCCATAATAAACGAATGAGTGAGGTGTTGTAATCCCATAACCTTGTCTAAGTTTGCGAGCAGTGTCGTTGGTCGATGAGGGGAAACGATGAATAATCCCCCGCCAGGAGTGAGCTTCGGCCACGCACAGCTAGTCGAAGCCACAGAACGTTGCATTCATCAGAGGACTAAAACCACAGATAACCGTGGATGTCAAGAGACACTGTTTAAGGGAAGTCGCAGAACCACCCATTCTTCCTCGGATGGAGTCAGCCCAGTGAACTGAGTACACAGGGACACTCAGTTAGCAGTCAGTGATCTCACCTGTAAACCAGGTCTCCAGTAGAACAGAAATATGGGGTTGGGAATCATGGTTTAACTGTTTGATTCCCAGTAATTGATTCAACAGACTTAAACAGTTCGTGAACATGCACTTATAAAGCCACTTACTCGGATTTCGCGAGAAATGAGTGTGTGAAGGAGAGCTTGGGAAGTAAGACCTAGACTGGAGGAGAATGGTGGGGTTGGCTTCGGTCCTTTTATCCGATTTGTTCTGACAGTCCTACTTTGAGGCTGATTGCGCGGCACCACCGTTTGGGCGTACGTCAGTGGGACTACAGAACGCTTGACCGACATTCTTGGTGTCGCAAATTCTGACCTCTGTGCCCGAGTTGAATTTTCCCCTTTGGGTGGAGCTTGGGAAGCTCTCACCCACGGAAAATTCGACTTTTCTGTCCGCAAGGATCAAGGTTTGAAAGAAAGCAGTGTGTACAGTTTCATGGGGCTACCGTTAGGAATACCTATTTGAGCGAGCCAAAGAACTGCCTGTTGAATAATCGGAGGCGGCCACAGCTTGCTAATTCCGTTTTGAAATCAATGGGTTCAATGAGTGATGTGCGGAAGTGAAAAATGATAGATTTTGATAGTCCCGTTCCTCCAGGCAAGCAATTTTTGTGCCAGAGGGATAGTTATATGTCTTATCGGAGGGTTTAAATAGAGAATGAATGCATGCCTACCGTTAATGTACACGTAGGTCCATATGTAGGCAGATATGTATATTCAGACGCGGCCTGTTCGGTTTGCGAAAACACACATGTGTTTGTGCACAAGAGAGTATGCTGGGACACGGACTAGATGTTAAACTGGCCATCCAGACGAATTTTGAACTCACACACTGTCGTAACACTCACGATATGTTCGGCAGATTTTCTTAGCTTCGCAGACCCGAACCAAGAAGAAACTGTCTTCGCTGAAGTCTACTGTGCAGATCTTAGTTTCAAGTAGTGCCCTCCGAGTCAGCTATTATACGCAGAAATCGGCAGGGATCTGCGCGGATGGTTAGGGGCCCTCAGAATCAGGAACGCAAATATTAGCTCACTTCTCTGCCTGCAGTACTCTGGGGAGGAGAGTTAATTACCGAAACCGCTCGAGGTAGGGTTTTGCACTCGACCCACAAAGTGCTTTCGTCGCGCGCCCCTGGACAGTTTTCTAAAATAAGTTTGCCCTTGTGTAAGTGAGGAGACCAAACAAGGTTCCTTCGCTCGAGATGAGGACGAACAAATCTGTTGTGCAGGTTATTGAAACATAATAGTTCGAATTTTTCAAACAAACTTCGGAAGCGTTAGTACACTGTTAGCTTTCTTAGTACAGGACTCGGTTTCGAAGGAACTCTAGGGGTGCGCTGAAACAGTGCCAGGGTCTTCTCCTTCGTTCGTGGCTTGGAGCGTTTTTCCGCCGAGGGAGTATAGGAAACTCTGCTCATGTCTGATGTGCATGACTTTGCACTTACTGGTATTGGACTCGATGGAGTTCGATTTGCACCAGTTGTAAAAGACATTACTATCAGACCGTAGAACGCTCGCGTCAGAGCCTCTTAGTAGCACACTAAGTGGGCCGACCGTCTTTTTAGTGACTCCTGAGTGTTTCACGTAAGACACTGAAGAATTTCACTGGTGAAGCAATTTCTGCTTCATAGTTTCTAACTTCAAAAACGAGAAAAATGGGGGAATTTAGATTATATATTTGGAGTCCAATTGCTGCTGGCTAGTTTTCGTTCGGTCTCAGCACATGACCACTAATTCATGTGCGCGCGTTCAAACCGGCCAGGTACTTCCAATTCTGGGTTTCCAGGTATATCCTGTAAAAAGTTGCGGGCGATGAGTTTCCGTTCCAACAGCCTTTGTATGGTCACAGTAAATGATTTTACTGGAATAGTATATTGTGCTGTTTCCAATGTTAACTGAGATATTTCGCTTTTAGTTGTATTCTGAGAACTACAACTGACCGAAATGTGTACAAGTTCAGATTGCATTGCGAAGCTTACCCAGTTGGCATATGCTAGTAAGCATTTGATTTTGGTGATGATTGTAACACTTTCTTTGATTTTAGTGAGATCGTATATTGTCGC
>QNGE01007970.1:0-19726 GCA_008508345.1 Paragonimus westermani
CGTTCCACTGGTGTCTTGCTTATTCTGTTGCCTACGACTCTACAATAACCAAGTAGGTTACTTAACTATATTTTAAAATAAACGACGTTCAAAAAGTTTTCGGCAATCGATGTTTCTTTTCTGTTGCCCTTTCATATCTTCCATCATAATCTCAGCATCAATAGCAATCTGCACAACTGTTACAATGTAATCGATATTCAAATATGTCTACGATATAAAACAATGGAAAACAATGTTCCATTGGCCAATATTGATGGCGCTCACCAAAGCACAGCTCCGTACACGGCAGACGTCTCATACGTTGCATTACTGCTGAACTTTCCGCTGAACGATTTTCAGGACGTTCATATGATACGATGAAAAGGGGAACCTTGTGGATAAAAACTTTCCATCAGATCGCTCATCTGAAATGACAGAACAGACCAACACCAAAACAGGCTGTCCTACATACTTTAGGTCATTTTACCCGCGAGCGTGCTTAAACTAGACGTGAATTTGTGGCAATAGTCATCTAGCACATTAGAGACAACGGAAAGTTTGAACAACTATCCTTTATAAAGGCAACTATCCACCAGCAGCCCGTGGGAGGGCCAAAAGTTTTCTACTGTCTCTCCTCTACATGCAGGTCACTAGGATAATTCCGTTTTGGAGAAAAGCAATGTAGATGTTAGTAAAACGGCGGTTGCTAAGCTCGTCAGAGTGCATACTGACAGAAAAGGATGCAGTCAAAACTATTTGCACTTTGCTAGGTGCTTGAAAACTGTCGTTTGATTAATCCATCAATGAATGTGTGCAATTTTTGAGGACTGATCAGTTTCAGTTTTTCTGGACAGAACAAACGGTGGTTATCGGACTACAGTACGCTTGTTACATACATGACAGGAATCGTTTATGTGAACGTTTTAATGTAAAATTTCGCCACACTATATCTCGATTGCAACTGTGTCACAAGAAGGGATTACTTTAGCCTGATAAACGGGTGGATCAGGCCAGAATACGCGCATCTGATTTGTTCTTCTTGATAAGAAAATTCTCCGAATTGTTTACGTGCAACCGCATGAAAATGTGCAAATTACGTTTTTCGTTGATTATGATCATCATAAAACAAACAACAATCGACAACCTAATGGAAAATAAGCCTTGTTGATAAAGCAACAAACTTCTAGTGAACATTGAAAGCTCGGCAAAATGTATACATATTATACCTCTTACGCTGGAGTCTTTGAGTGACACTTGACAGAGGGCGATCATCACTCGATGCTGTCTTTGGCCGACTCGTGAGAAGCTTGCAAAATAAAGCATACATCACTGAAAAAATGTTTCCTACCAGCTTCGTCTTTGTCCCAACTTTATTTCAGTTTTGGAAAAATCAGCAAAACAATCACCAGTGAAGTAACACACAAGAAAAAAAAAGGCTATGGTCCCTTTTAGCAACAATTCACAGAATCGTCGAGATGAAACAGTGTCCAAGAAGGCCGCTAGTTGTAACGAATATGATGGTGATATCGCACACTATGTGCCGAAGCCTTACAAGGTTCGATGAGCTATCAAAAAATGGGCACTGCTCGTTTAAAAAGACGAGCTAAATATATTTTAATGTAGTACGTGGGTTTGTGACTGTATCCTAATGTGAACAAAAACCGAAAGAACACGAGAAGCATAATGCAAAGTATAGGCTTCAGTACCATTTCGTTCGATCTTTTCAATTACATACACGAATTGAGGTACAAATATTTTGACGTGTTAACAAAGCAGATAGAACAGGAAAACTGGTAGTTGCAAGCATTTCGTATTGACTCATCAATACCAAACTAAAATAACATGGGTGGGCCTTTTTAAAACAATCGATTGGAGGGGTGGATAATCAGTAAGCGAGTTAGGATAAGACATTAAGTCCAGGGAAGGGTCAAGTTCAGGAACAGTTGTTTCTGAACACGGAGATAAGAAACTTGCCATATTACAAGCGTTACGTCGATGACACATTAATTTTTAGTCGATCCAACAGATGATACATAACCCGATGCAACGTCTAAATAGTTGTCATCCTAATCCAAAGGTCACTTGTGAATTTGAGGTCGGCAACTGCCTGCCATTTCTAGATATCCTAATAACGATAGAAGACATACATCGCGAGATGTTAACATTTCGTTTACTCTCTTCAGTCACGAACGTAAAACATTATGATATATAGGACATGCGGTTAGCAACAGAATTAAAACATTCAGCGATTGGGTTTACATGAAACAAAGACTGTCGTCAGTTCCAGGGCAGACAAACTGCGTGAGTCAACAGTTTATGCACACACAGAGCCGGACAGTGAGTATTGATCAACATAGCCTCGGAGAAAGCGAGCAATTTGGGGTTCTCATTACGTAACAGAACTTGAAACGAGTTGGCCGGGTCAACAACGTGACCTGTTTCCATGACGTGCTTTCTGATGGATGAGGTCGGATTTCGTCTCAGTCGTTCTGTTGTCAATGTCCGTTGCGTCATGGCGTGTATCAACCACTTAGGCATATGTTCAGCCATTCTTTGTCGCAGGCATCGATTTGTTCTGCCGATATAGATGTCACCGCAACTGCAAGTGAACTGATAGATTCCATGTGAGACAGAACATTTCGTTAGGTCACGACTACGAATAAGCTGAGTGACACACCTAGTTGTGAGTAGCAATCGCAATTCAGCCGCAGGGAATGTGTGAGTTAGAGCAGACTGTAATTTTTGACTTACCTCGGTTGTGATATGATCGCCTTTGAAGGGTAGGTTCAAAAAGACCCGCTTCTTGGGAACCGTACTCACGACAGTCTTTCCCAGTCACTTCTGGCTGTGAACATCGATGAAATTCTCCGGGTATCCGTTTGCAAGCAGTACCTTTCTTAATTTCGCCTCTTCTCCTTGTAAACAGTCATCGGTGCACATCTCCCGGGCTCGATGAAACAAGGTTCGTACCAGACCTCTTTTATAAGTAATAGGCGCAAAAGAAGAGAACTGCAAATACTGACCGCTCCAAGTGGCTTTGCGGTGCACTGAGCGTTGTAATGAGCCATCTTTCAATTACCAGACGGCAGGATGGCTCATTACAACTCAAATCCTATCATCTCCGAGGAAAGATTCGGTGCCAACATTCGCCAAGTTAAACATTATTTATGAATTTGTCTGTACCTGTGTTTTGCAGCACGTTTGCCAGACAGTGAGGGTATTTCACAAACGAATATTGGAACACATCTCCAAGCGGCTCCTGAGTGTCAAAACTGAAGTTATAAAAGGTGCAACCATAAAACATTTACAGGAATGTGCCCAACGAATAGACCCCACTGAGTGTCACCCATTAGACATTGTACAAACACGCCCTAGCAAGTTCCGAAGCGCTTGCTATACACCGCATTAAACCAACATTATGTGTTCAAAAATAGATGACTGTGAATCTGCCGCTACCTTTTTAGTACTTTATGTAGACTGGATCTTCTTGTGATATTCGGAATTATGGAATTCGAATAACCCTAGAAATCGTACTTGAATTGAAACCTCCCACACAAGTGATAAGGAGAAGACCTGATACTGGTGGCAGTAAGCAATTGTTATTCATGAATTGAGACGCCGAATTTATGGATGTACAACATTATTAAATAAATCACAGCCTGTCATTGGCTGATCTCATTAGCACATGCAACACCATAAACTGTATGTTAATTGGTGGAATACGAAACAGATGAATTGGCGAATAACGGAAGGCACAACACTGAGACCGTTCGTCCAATCCTGATGTTTTATTTTTAACGCGATATTTGGATTGGCCGTTTGTCAGATCTTCTGTTGTATCGGGGTTTGGATAATCGGTGAACCGAGATTTCCACCACAGCCTTCCCCTCTTCTAGAAGCCGCCGCATCCATATTTGCCTATCGTTCTGATCTTCTCGTGGGCATCGAACTCTTGCAGTACAGGGTGGTCTGCTTCCTCCATGACCAATTTCCCAGCGCTTCGAAACTGGATTAGGTCATTGTGTCTCCGATGAATGGTGTCATCGTGCAGGTCAGTAATTTCTACCATTGTGCNCAGCTTACACGATGATCGTTGCGTTCGTCAAACTTATTTGGGAACATCTTTTTCATCAGTCAAAAGAAAGCAAGTTATATTGAGTAATAATTCACGTAGAGTGAACACGAAAGAAAGGGGACATATGCCTTGGATATATCATGGGATGAGACGTACGAAAGAAGTGTAACACCCGAATGTGTAGTGAATGTCAACGTTGTCTGTCGCCCTTATGAGTGCGCTATGCTACAGCTGCTGCTTGCCGTCTGCTCCTAAGATGCAGACAGTTGTGTGTCAACAATTTCGGCTATGTGTATAATAATGTAACCCGTTTTTCAGTTCATACGTTTTTCAATTTGAATGTGAATATATATTGTAGTTAAGGTGTCATTTGCGTTTCAAACGGAACACCTTGATTATGACCATTTAGGCGCGCACACGGTTCCTTCGTAACTACGTACTTACGTACGTAGAACTACATAGTGAGATTAGTTCAAGCAATCTGTTTTTAAACTCATGGACAAACACAAACAGGTATTACACATCATAAACATGCATTGACTAAACTAGTTGTCCATCTGTACGCACTTTACACCGGACAAGTTTGACTAAGCCCTCGGTAAACTGTTGTGTACTAAGATTTATCACAACTTTTTTCGCCAGGAGTGAGGAGATGCTCTAATAAACCTACGTTTAAGCATATGGTGCAGTTTCCCAGACTGTTTTCTGTTGTTCTAGGGGCAAAAGTATTGGTGGTTCAAATGTTAAAGCACTCAGCACGCTTGTTTTCCTGATTTCCATAGGATCGGCCAAACGCCTCCCTGACCCCCGTTCATTTTCATCTTCAACATCCAGTGGATGTGACTAGTTCGGTGTCACACAGTTTGATCGAGAATAAAACGAATTTGACCTCGCTGTCAGTTATAAAATCTATGGTGCACTGCTATCCAACACTGGTGGGCGAACAGTGCGCCCGGTGACACCTCGAAGTTTGCCCAAAGCTCGATAGCACAGGAGGTGACGAGAATTTGGGCGACGCCCCGATTCGACTGAATGCAAATGGTAGACTAGAATTAATGGTGAATCACTCAGTGTATGTGACTGGCTATCCGGCCAATGAAACTACTTTCAACTTCTATACTCACACTTCATTCAAATATTCGAACCCAGACTTCAACAAAAATGCAGGCAAAATGAATCACCTTAACGCACAGAGGGGCTGCACATTAGAAATGTGGCCCATCTATAAGTTAGGGGAGTAGCAATTGATTCTGGTAGGTTTCCCACGGAAATTGTATGGATTTCTGCTGATGCTATTACTGAGAGCAAGCTGTTCTGATGGTGAGTGATCGTTGTAAAGGTTGGACAATTTGATCACACCATGATTTATTTATTGAAGTTAGTCACACTTTCATCCTCTGCATAACAATCCTTATGTTGTCATATGACGCTCTTCAATGCGTGTTGGTTGAATGTTAAGACTGCCCAAACCCTGGTAGAAGTGATCCCGCTGCCCGGTTCACTTCCTCAACCAGATTAATGGTAATCATTATCTTTACCGCTGATCCTGCGTTAATATCCAAATAAATTTATCTAATTTATCGCAACCCATTTGAACCAGAGCAATTGACCCCGTGTTGGAGCACTCACCTTTTCGTATTGGCAAAAAAAGTTGGTTTGATAAAATGTCGGACAGCCTCTTCCATTCGGTGTGGCTTCATGCTTATGTAATCAGTGCACTCAAGTTACAGCTTTTGTACAGAATGCAGTCTAGGGTGAACACCTGAGTGACGCAGACGAATCGTAGAAGCACCAACATTCACACTATGAGATTGGTGTGTTGTACTACAGCGCAAGACTGTTGTTATATAACTTATCACTAAGCGCAGCTAATACTGTTCGTAGCGCTAGTTCTGATACCGTAAATTCGAAAAATCAGCATTCAGAGTGTGTGTTTGTCTGATCAATTCTACAGTTAACGATAGAGGTGACACACAATAAATTTAACATGACCTCGGCAATCAAAAATTTCAATCAATAAAAGATGCAATATGAAATAACTGGTGCACTAACAAGCACAAATTCCTAATTTTCCCGTTGCTGATCAATACCAGTATTAGGTGAACAATTTCAGTTGAGATTTATTATTTCAGTTTTTTCAACATAATTACACAGGAGATCCGAAGTACGGTGTTCGGCTTCGGTTCACGATGAATAGTCACGCTCTTACACTAGTTTGATGTAATGCAGTGGGTGGGCTCGATGTGGTCTACTCGACCGTGGAGGTTGTTTTGAGATGAAGTTACAAAGGGACTGAAGTATAAACAACTATCCTTCAAGTTTCCGTAATCTCATTAACAATCCCAAGGTGTGACATCAATTTTCCACTGGCATGATAACCCAGTTGTTTGACTTGCTTATCTATCTCCCGTTCACTGCTTCTGTTCAGCGTCGAGTCAGTCAGTTACATATATGCGGTGACAAGTGGTGCTAAATTGCTAACTGTTCACAGTAGTGTCAAGTCTGTCTGTCATAAGGCCCTGAAGCTGTACCACCGGATTGCAGAAAGTAAGTTATCCATATCACATTGGTTCCTTTATCAATTTCACAACCACTTACAAGCTACGATTATCTTTATGTAATTGGCTGCACAGCTAAGAAAATCATACCACTAGTGGTCTGTGCGACATTAAACAACCTTAGTTTACTAGGAAAACAAAATTCTCTTTATAGCGAACCAACAGTGTTTACAGTAATGATCAGTAATGGACGACAACGTTTTGATCAGCCAGTTCGTTGTTGCATCCGAGGATCTTGACTTAAACACTTCGATCGTCTACCTGTTACACGCTTACAAACAACCTGCTTTTAACACAACCTCTTACAAACAAATCTAATGTGTCAGCTGATCGCCATCGTTGATTCGATGGTGTCGATCGACAACAATTCCGCTTGCAGCAGCTTGTGTGTGCGCTCCTATTGGCTGCACCTCCTTCATTCAGGACGTCTGTCCAATCCAATCCCATTAAACTTTTTGCCCATCTCGAGTAATAAGTAAGATGTTTACTCACTAAGGCTACATTACCTTAGCTGTTTGGCCTAGCGAAAAATATTGCGGTGTCTCAGTGTGCCCAGTTTGGAAGAATTTGCCAGAGAGCAACATCCGCAAATGAAGCTAAACACAATCTCAGGAGGACAAACCGAGTTTTCAGACAGCTCGAGGGCTGGAGTGAAGAGGAAGCCATATTCGGCTCTTTACTGATACTGTCAGTTGGCCGATTGCTTCGTGCTTATCCGCGTTTAGTCTGTCTTTGACAACACGCGAATAGAATTCCTTTCCGTTCGTTCTGGAGTAACTCTTCTTCTTCTTCTTCTTCTTCTCAATGTCACTACTGTTTACCTTTCGCAACTGAAACCACTGACCGTTTTTCCCGTCGTTTAAATCGTTCAAAGTTCATATATGCATAAGATTTCTCAGATACCTTCACTCTGCAATCCTATTATGAATCCTACGAAATCGCAGCGCGACCACTCTCAGGATGATCAAAAGACGCTGCTGAAGGATTCCGACTGTTAAGTTTATACGGTTGTTGAGAAACATAAACTAAAAACTGGGTACATCACATTCGACACAAATTCACTATTCTGATCGCTCTGGTATACGATCTTTTCCATACTGAACATGCAAGATTTGAGGTCCTTTTTTATTGGTTTATGTCAGAGTAACCTTCAGATTTAAATTCTCATTTGTTGGTCATTTGGACGTTTATGCTTCCCCGGTGTTCCGGGTCGGATTGGGATAGAGAAAGTGGACTTTGTTGTTCCGTTTTCAGTGAGGTGTTCGACGGCAGTAGTTCAGTTCTGATGATTTAACGGGGACAGTGACGATGGTCATCGTGTTAGAAATAACATGGATGGTGACAACGTGGTCGAAGTGATAATGTGATAATGTTGGTGACTTTGGTGTTGTTCATAAAAAGGGGAGTGATGACGACGACCGTGGTGGTGCTGACGGTAATAATCGTTGATTTACGGTGATGCAGGTGCTAATGTTGACGAAGGTAGTTGTCGCTGTGATAATGGAAAGGTGCTGATAGAGCGTGTTGAGCGCTTTACGTTGTCTATGGGTATTTGATCAGAACAGTAATTTTCTTGTGAAGATAAGCTTCCACAAGATGCACCTCAATCAGACAGCAATGCAAGCTACATAACCTAACACGTTATCGTACCGGTCTCTATTAAATAAATATATCCAATCCCGTTTCCGTTTTGTTTTTTCTTCAGTTCGCGCATCTGCTTCTGCTACGAAATCGTCTTGGTAAAGAGTCGTTCCCGCTAATCACACAGACGTACTATACAAGTCACCGAGAAATGGTCAGTTTAGCATGCATTCATTGGCTTGTTTACCCATACGCAGTCGACCCTATATCGGTAGTCATCTTGTTCCCGTGGCCAATGTATTTCTTAGGTATACTGACGGATTTTTTCAACCTACGGTCATGACTGATAAAATGCTAGGTACTGCACAGCCTAGCTGTGTGTCACAAGGTTTACAGCAAAACGGTCACTCGAACACTGAATCCATGCTAACGGTGTAAAATGAGACCTATTCTCACTTAGTAGCATAACGAAAATCATAGTTCTCTCTCCTACTGAAGCTGGTTGCTTCCTTCTTGCGTTTATGAAGTCAATTTGGTCATGTTTGGATTGATGGGACAAAAAGCTCATTTGTTTGACTGAACATTATTCCAAAGGGGGAAGCTGGTCGCTGCAAGAGTGACCAAGAAATGTACTTGATTTATTGCACTCTGTAGCACCATTAACATCCTTCATATTTTCAAGAAAGTGAACGATACAGTCACGCACCTGAACAACGCAGTATGATCCCATTTCGCACCCTTTTACCTCTTTCAAATGGATCATGTCCTCGAGTTTTTGAAAGCAGAAACGCAGCACTGATTACAAAAATTCGGTTGGGAAACACATAAATCAATCCGGAGCGTGAGTGATAAGTAATTTTAAATTTTACGGAATGTTTGCAATGATTGTTAAATGCCGTATAGAGGAAGAGGCGGTTTTCCACTGTTGACAGCAAGGAAACAACTGTTGATCCCCCATTCTGGAACAGAATTGTGCACTGTCAACCACTTGAGCGCTATTAATCTTCGACTTGAACTTCAGCATTCCGGTACTCTTTTCGAGCTCATCACAACAGCAGCTGCTGTTCGCAGCGTTGCAAATTCGATTGTTAGAGTACATTAGTAATGTTAATCCCTTAAGTAAAGACTTATGTTCCTCATGTGCTTGAGGCGGGCATGTGGACCGCATACACGAACTAACGGAAGCTTCAGGTTTCATGGTTGGTGACTAGTGTCTGAACTGTTCGACGACCTTTACAGAGAACATTCTACAGATCTTGTCAATGGAAAGAATCCCCACAGTCTAAATCAGGATACCAACATAACTGTCACTTTGTGGAAAAGAAGCCAACACCGTACTTCAAAAAGGTGTTGAATTTTACACGGTCACTCAAGGTTCCCAGTCAGCACTTTCAGTCTGACATAACATGATCTTCGTCAACCTCACTAAGTGAGATGCGCCAGTTAACGGTCTGTTAGTCATCCGGAGATATTGGCGTACAATTTCTCTATTCAACTGTCATGTCCGATCGATCACAAGTATTAACGCAAAAATGATTCGGAATGTTGACATATCTCAATTTTACAACGTTAACGTGCAAATCATTTTAGTCCCAGTGGAAAGGTTGTTTTCACGACTCGTTAGAGGGGAAACCAGAACGTTCATATCCATTGTTTTTTCGAATGAACTTTAGTCAGAAATTGAATACTGCATTTCAAAATGACAACAAATATATTGTTTTACTGTAGCAATAATCATTTTATGTGGAATGACCATTCACCTGTGAGCATCATGGGTTTTTCATGGTTAAAAGTTCAGTCATTATGTATTCACACAGACTACAGATACGATTCGAACCTCAAGCTGTGGTATACTAGACGGCTAGACAAGTGATACTTTTGCACAAAAAAGCAATCGCCCTGAATTTTGAGCTTACTGAAGTTTGCCAATAGGTTTGTGTGTCTAATTTACACAATGTCTAACAATCACAGATTGTTTTTCTCAAGTTCACGGAGCCAACTGAAGTTCTTAACATTTCTGTTGTTCTACAAACAAGTTCCAGAGAGTTTAACCGTTCAGTAAAGTGTTCAACTTATTTTTTTTGTAATAAAGATTACAGTTTGATTCAACTCAACAATCTTGAATTTTTGGTGCAAAAATTTGATCCTCCTAATAATGAGGGTATGTCATTATTCTTCTGTTCCCCTTTTTCGTGATCACCGTAGTGAACTCACTCTTTAACATGTAGGCAGCATAACCCAAAATACAATGCTTCTAACCTTTCCCAACTACCAATTCGTCTGGAGATTTCTGCAAACAAGACATGTTGTTATCGGGTGCACCAACTGAAGTGGACTCTTCCGTGAATTCTTTTCAATTTTTCGTCATTGTTTCGTGTTACAAAGACAGTTGAACTGTCACTATGACTCTGTATATGCTCAACTCGCGAATGTAGTCATCATGTCTTCGCTTTATTCCCATATCAGGTTACCGCACCTGTGTTTCCCACCATCGTCAAGATCGGATTGGGTCATGGAGGTGAGAACAAGGTGAGCAGTAACATTTGGCAATAAACTGTTGTGACTACTTTATTTAATTGAAAATCCCCCTAGAAATCATGTGAAACAATTCTGGTTTCAGCGTCACGAAAGATCAAGCGGCGCATCCTGTCTATAGCCGAGGCAGTCGCAATCTGATTACGTCAACCGAATTTGTGTAATCAAAAACCGTTCGTTCAGACCTTGGGATGACCGTGGCCAAACACGCACACTCAACCCACGAGGCAATTTGATACCGTTCCCTCCAACTCACCCCAATTAACTCTGATTTCCTAAAACCTCCCTCCCTTGTAAGCATAACCACAACGAAGTCGCATTTGTGTTTCACACAGTCGCTTTAAGCTCTGCTTTATGGCCTGTGACATAGGGACATAGGTACGTGTGGATTTATTGCGAGATCGACCGACGAACCGGTATCGTTCGGATAAATCAACTCACCACCCAGTCACAAACAGACTGAATGGGGTGATTTGTCTGTCTAACCATACATGAGCTTAATGGATTACTTACATCACTAATCATTTACTACCTTTTGCCGTGCTATCGTGTAAGGTGAATGTGGTCTATTAATCCCCATAATTTTTTCAAGGCACAGATCTAGTGACGGATAAGTTGAGAGCATTAGTTCTACGTGGTTAAAGTTGAATTGACCAGTAAACTACAAATCGTGTGATGCGAAGCCTGTAAGTTGCATCGATGAAAAAACAAACAGATGAGCCAATGGAAGGCAGTCGACCGAAGAGAAAATCTGTATTAGTGTTGATGAACTCAGAGAACGCATATATCTCAGCCATCTGATGGTGTTGCCAAGTGTTAATATTGGCGACTAATTGGCCTCCAACCTGACAAGTTACAACTGTCGGTACAATCGACTGATGACAAATAGTTTTCACATCGGCAATTTTATAATTGACCGTTTGCTGGTCAGGTAGCATCTAAGTCTATCCTAATCATTCAGACGGAATCGAATAGCACGTAAACTCACTACCCTAATCCGACCGTCTAATGGCTTTGGGGTGAGTCATTTTTTAAACGTTTGTTAGCATAAAAGTTACGGTTTATAGTCTGTCACCGAGTGAATTTTTCGCACAAGGATGTGTTGTTTTAGGACAAATTTCTTCATTAGCACCGACCTATGACGTTACTCATCACAAATACGTCATCTGCCTCACAGATCCGGGCCGACAATCCAGTATCGTTTCAAGACATTACCAGCCTGTTGGTGACCGGCAACGCGTACGCCACTACTGAACCGTATGTGGATGCCAAGTGTGATTTACATGTGCAGAAGATTGGGCAACAGTACAGAGCTTTTGTGTAAGTCTATTTGACTCTCGTTTAACGTAATGAGCTGTCTGAATTCCTTAATCATCAGAAGGAACACTAGTGTGGACATAACGTTACGTTGGGTGTTGTGTTGTACGCAATAGTTATCACCATAGGAGAACGATTGGGCATTTTTCGTTCACAGTGAACAACAAACCCCTCCCCGTAAATTGTCACACTAGAAGAATTTCTAATTGCCTATCATTTCTGCTATGCAGTTGATTTTTTTTCGGACTTCAACAGTTCGCTTACCTTATCAATGTTATGTGACCAGTTTCGACCATAAAATTGCAAATTAACATACATCAAAACTGTTTAACAAATTTGGCTAATCATGGAGTTACTGCATTTCGGGATTAGCACTCAACCTCTTAGTTACATGCCCATTGGACCATGACTGAAAAATATGGCTGAGCGTGAGCCATTTTATTGAAGTTCATATTGCTCTACAGTACACCCAAGTAAAGTACACCGATCGATATGGCCAGAGAATCACATTGGTAATTAGATTGCGATAGCAAGTTCGAGCCCTGGCCAGCTATCCAGTCCAAGAAACGAAAGTTTTCTCATGCTGCATTGTGTATCCCAAAGCTGAGAAAATCTTACGAAGCGAATGCTTGAACCTGAACTTTACCATGATGTTTTTCTTCAACTTCCTAAGAGTTCCGATATCGCTTCACTGCCGTCAACTCAACAAATACAGCTTAGCAATCGATTATATCAATCAAGAACCGGTGGTATAAACAAACTAACCTCAACAACCGTTCTATGGTATTAATGGTTAATCTGCATTGTATGAAAACCCATGTTCTTTCACACCTTGAGTTTTCGTCTTGCAGAGTTGCGCTTACCCTGTGTATTGCATAAACGCGTACATGTGTGTAAATGTGGTTATATTGTTTTCTCAGCCGTAAATCGATTTCCGGGCACTGGAAGGCAAACGCTGGATCATCTGTTTTGGAGAAAGTTCCCATGAACGAAAGGTAAGTGTACTCAGCTTACTATCCACTCCGGTTGGTGGCATCCGATTCGCATTAGCCTGTCACAGTAAGCGAAGCCAAAGGACGCCCACGATTAACCATCACCGCAAGTGGATTGCGCTGAACCACTTGCGGTTCCACCCACACACCACGTGTCCAGTGTAAACCCGAAGGAATAAGACCGGTAGGTGTGCGAGTGGGTCCTCTGTGTCCACACACACACACACACACACACACACACACACACACTCGCCCAGACGAAGCGCAGTAGCACCGTCTTATGATAGATGTAATCTGACGAAAACTAGCGGAGTCCACTATAATCCCCCTCGATTAATTTGGTTTATGACCGCTTTGGTCATTCATGCACTAATCAGATCATCCGGCAGAACACTGACCGTTTCAGTGTGTTATCTGTCATTCCAAATCCACTTGGTTAGCGCACGGTGGGTTGTTTTTCAAACTGAATACAAAATTTTAGTAAACTGATAGAAAGTGGGCATGAGGTAGTCGCTCACAAGTTGCCAGTTGTGCACAGCATCAGCCGCCTTATTTTAAAAATAGAGATTGAAAAGGATATTTTATGATGGAACATTTGTCATAATATGCCAGTTGAACTGATATTCAAATTCCTGTGAATCAGACAGCCTATCCATTCTTTCTGATGGATTAAAAAGCGATTCCCAGTAGTGTTAGAACAGTTCGTGATCCACTGCATTTTGATGTTAGTAATGAGCAATTGAAATTGAATTCCGTCCAGGTAGTCATTTCGATGGAGCCTATTCGAAAAGAATACTACAATTACTCACACCGCGGTATGATGTTTGCTGATCATTCTCCACCAGTAGTTGCCTACTTCGGCTTGCAATCCTCGCCTTATAGTCGGTTTTTGTCAACGTTTTCGCTGAGTACTGTTGGCAAGTACACGGAACGCACATCCATCTCAATTGATCACTTAATATGTACAGGTAGTACGTGACTTATCAATGAGATGTACGTTATCACTCTATGGCAGCACCTACCGAATTCTGTCCACTTCATTGTGTATACTCTTCGCCGACGAAGCTGTGACCTTCGCCCGTGCGCATGGCGTCAAGGGTGCAAACGGTTGGGACAGTCAGTGAAAAACTGTATCTCTAGCAGGTGACGTCGAGGGGAAGAAAACCAAACTGGCAGAGGATGCTGACACATGTGTACTGCAAGTTGAGGTGCAATTATGCACTTACACATTATACTCCTGAGGAAGGCCACCCGAGGTGGTTGAAACGTAAAGCATTACAACTTGCTCGTAACGTTGTGTTATTCCCAATCTATTTATCAGTAGTCGTGTAGAGTTGACTCAGATATCAGTGTGCTTTTGCGCGAACGCTTGAAGTTTGTATATCTGTCAGGTTGTTGACTTTGTTACACACAAGCACTTATGACTTCTAGCTCGTTCTTTGATGTTCTGTCAGCTTACTCCGTTGACCCCATGCTAGGAGCCTCAGACGCACCACAAGTCTCGAGACACAGTCATTTTCGAGTGCCGTTCAGATTTCAGGAAGTTCTCAAAAGAAGCTGTTCTCAATCAATTTGACAGCTTGACAAATCCCAGTCCGGCGATCAACGTTTTTTGTGCCACTCTACTGTTTACTTTGTGTACTGAGAATTGAATGCGTGCTTCAGAACTCAAAACTTTAGTGTCGAGGTAACACAATTGCGAAAAATCTGGGTCTCGACTGGATTTATGTCAACGATAGAAACAGCATGCCCAGAAGCAGCTAGCTTTCTGCTACCTCAGATACGCAGTCACGCCGGTAACTCAGGTAGTTAGCGTCTGAAGTCAGCTGTCCACCCAACCCACTCTATCATATGAAATCCATCAAACGAACCAGGGAAGAGACCACCAGAAAATTTTTCTCAAACAGTTCAAGCTGATATTCATCAACGTCATAGTTGGACACTGAACCTGCGTTACTGATAAACGGTGTGTGTTTCTGACTCGAATCTCGCCTAGATCCCGTTTTTCGTGACTGGTTATTCTTTAAATCATCAGATCTGTTGCACTATCATCGATGATACAGAACGATTTTGTAAATTGTGAATCATAGTGAGTCTGATCAGTTTTTGGCTACCCTAATCTTTCCTTTTCTTGCCAACAAAATTTACCTAGTTGATCCTTATTCTCGAAATTGCTTGTTTCTACGCTGCTTCAAGTTTGTTCTCTGCTAGACTCGAACTTTTGTTTGTTACCGCAATAGATTCAAGCAATGGGTGGATGAAGTATCTCGCATGTTCGGTGGATTAGATATATGCTCCGTGGAAGCGTTGCAAAGCAAAACGGGCGAATATTTTATTTATGAGGTAAGTATTCGAATAGTAATGGACTGTTCAGATTAATGTTAAGTTTTTGGTGTGTTTAAATTCATTTAGCTGAAAAGATTTGTTCACGTCAAGTAAACTGTTCGTAGTGAAGTTAGGTCTCAGTAATTGCACCTATTACAAACGGGCACAGTCTACCATCCGTCATTACTGTTCATCGGTACTGAACCTTGATCTCTGCGCAGAACGGAGAAATTCGCTCGAATGAAAATTTGGTAGAGTCCAAGATGACAATGATTGGCCTGTGCTCGCGAATGGAATACGAGGCTGGGACAACCAAGCTTGTCACACGGCCCTGTTTTTGTAGTCAGTACATCACACTTTAACTGCGTGGCTCAGAGTTGGTGCTGTCAAGCCTAGGCCGATTCACGGTGACGCTGGTGTGATTCTCACATTTGGCGCTGCAGACTTTCTAGAAGCTGAGTTGTGCAAGTACACATGATCGTCAAGATGGACTCAACGACAACTGACCGCCGGCCGTGACTAAGCTCACTCAATTCTGGTGTCCCAACAAACTGATGGATTGAGACGATATAGATGGTGAGTGTTTAAGGTACCGGCAGCGGACAACCACACCGTAGAAAAGTAAATCAAGCAGCAACTGAAAGACAAAATGATTAAGTCTGTTTTCTTAAAAAATGGGCGTCCAGAGAGATGATTGGTAGAAATGAGTGATTGGTCTTCAGAGCTACCACGGCGAATTCATCTGTATTTAGCATCTCAACAAGAACGCATATCGTGTCTCTTGAACAGCCATCCGTAAATTCAGGTTATTTGAAGCTGTGAATCACGGTTTACACCTTGGCGCCATGCCACGTGGTTCTAGTTTTGTAGAGTGAAGAACCAGTCACCCGGATGTAGAGTTCACACACCCAGTCCTTCAAGACATCGTAAGCTCCAACTATAAATCAGGAATATTCGGACTGAATGAGAGAAACGAATCCGGACGGAAGAGTCATCATGAAGAAGTATTGCGATACATCAGCCTCTTATTTGTTCAGTTAAACCACTGAGACGCGTTTCCTGGCCCATGCCTGACGGTGATCGGACAATTTGATGTGAAATACGGAGTTCGCTGCTACCTCTCATCAACGTCGCCGACAAGGAAACTCGCCGCACATTAGGCTGTCAGGATAGGAACAGATCATATTTTAATTCTCTAAGAAGCACTGACAAATGGTTTAACAGTGATTCAATTATTTATATCAATAAAATGAAGAGAAACGTAAACTACTGCTGATTCCGAACTCAAGCTTCTCTTTTGGGCATGTTCTCGCTCTCAGGTGACACCCTTATCAATTGCCGACTAACCTACTCTGTGAATTGAAGATTACACCTCATTCAGACTAAGGCTTCACTCCGATTAGACACGGTGGATTAGACCTAAAGTCCTGTGCTCAAAGGCTTTGATAGGCCTCACTGAAAATAGTAATCTAGTTTGATTTCATGCACTGTTTCAAAGTGCACAGTCCTACAACCAAGTCACACAGAGCAAGGGAGAAAACCGTTCAGAATTTCCTCAAAATTTTTCATTCAACGTTGATCAGTGAGGGGGTGTTGTCTACAGGAATCTTCTGGGGGAAGACGCTGAGTGATTAGCTGTATTAGGTTAGAACTAACATCACGCTTTTTCTGCACTTTCTTGCCAGGTGAACGGATCAGACATAACGTTGTTCGGTGAAAGCCAGGAGGAGGCACGTCGTGAAATCACGGAACTGGTATTACAACGTATGCAAACTGTGTGTGCTCAGAATGCTATGTACGTTTGTCGAATAGTTTTTTCATCGTTCATTTCAAATCGTTCATTTTAGCTAAGGTTTTGAGTGCCCGATTGACTGTGTGTACTGCTGCATTTTAGATGATGTAGTTCGTTGTAAAGCAGCTATTAAGATTAATGTAATTAAGAGATGAACAATTTTTTCCACCTAATGCATTCAGCATTTGATACCGAATCTAAATCATACGACCAGTTTCGTCCACGTGTACGCCACTTAGATGTTAATTTGAATAAATTAGACTCATAAACTAAACTCTCATCCAGTAAACCACTATAGCGTTTTTAATGTGACAGATCAGCTCAACTGGTGTCGATAAACAGTTGAATAGGTGCATGACATGAAGACCGACAGCACAAGTTATACTTGATTAGAACGAGCGAAAGCTAGATCATTTGTTCATTGTTGATGCACTGAAAAGTGGTTATATCCGTCCCTTCGCAAATCCCATCAGCACAAAGTGGCTGCCGGATGAAAGGCGTAAAAACCCAGCAACTTGGCGGTAACATGCGACATTACTTAGTTTTTTCTAAAATATTTATCATCGGGGCACTTTAAATTAGTAGTTGTAAGTTGCCACTGCGATTACGTAATTCAAAATGGCGTGTACAAAGAGTTGGAGTTTTGATTTGCGATGGCCAAAGATATTTTTTTTCCACGGCTGCTCATTTGTCACGCAGCTACCAGTTGGAGTCCCGATTACAGCTACTGTCCTTCTAAAGTTTTGGCGACTTGACAGTTTTTAACTCGCGTATGACCATGCTTATTACATGGTAATGAATGCCTACGGTGCAGACGTTTGAACTTCTCTCTTAGCTTTTCGTGTGCAACCAACAGGTGGACTTATTGACAAATTACAAGCTACACAAAACATCTGTGATCTATCATTTCAAGGTGGTTTTCACACTTTTAAAACGTACAGATTAAACCTCTCCATTGAAAAAACTCACTGACTTGCAATCCAAAACACAAGTAATTACTACTGCGTCAGCCGGATTTTAGTTGCTCCTTCAGGATATGCGCATGAACGAGGACTGGTTTCGACCAGACCCTCAAAAGCTCTATTGATCTGATGTGTGGACACAAATTTGTTGATTTGGTGTGATGTACGGAGCTTTCAGGATTTCACACTGAAGCGGCAAGACGACATGATACGCGTGAATCCTCACGCTTGACGATAAACCTATGTAATCAGACTGATGACAGCATGCAACTGCACATCATTACGACTGCCCCATGCCACCGATTCATACAGTGTGTGATGATCACTCGGTCGTGAAACCTTAATCTTTGTCTGTTTCCTGAATTTGTGCATCGGGATATCCGGTTAGAATTCCTTGCATGGCGGTTGTATTAAGCCTGGAACCGCATATCCATCAAGTTGAAGCCGGTTTCTTGCTTTGTAAGCTAACAAACATTAAACATGGAACCCTTCTTCAGGGGATTCGGCTGTGGTAAAGTTTCCCGTTATTGCACACGACGAGGGGCTCGGAAAGACAAACAGCAGCCCACGTGGCTCTTGAAGCTTCGTATGGATTGATCAGGAGCAACAGCGTATTATTGTTGTAGATCAGTACTTGTAGTGACCATGATCTGTACATAATCCCGGTATTTTTGTTTCATTACGACCGCGTTCTTGACCGTATAGCAATTAAATCAAGTCCGTCAAAGTAGCTAGCAGTTCAAAAGCCTAGATCTCTGAATTCTGCCTGCTCATAAAAGATGCTTTTGTCAAATTCCTTAAAAAGCACTAGTGGTCGATGCAAACAGTAATTTTCAAAATGTCATTGTATATACGGTTGGAATCCCAGTCAATTAATTCCTTTGTTGACAATGTTTTGAAGTACAACTTTTGCTCCTTAGGTTTTCATGTTCATGCGAGCTCTCTTCACCTCCAAGAACGTTTCGACCTCCATATCGTAAAGTTCTCGATTTTAATGAATACGGCATACACCTCACACATGACTGACAGCTACAATTAAATAATTTTGAGCATTCCTCTCTTGCGCTACCCGGAGCTGCCTCAGATAGTTTTGAACTTTTGTTTAAACTATCAGACCCTTCTGTTTGCTACTTTTGTAATTTCTTATTATCGCAGAACTGAAGTTCCGATTGAAAATTACTTTGAGTCAGACGATACAGAAACCACGAGGGTGACTTCAAATCCATTCATTCTTGCCTGGTTAAAATTAGTTACTTTTATCGGTACCATTCGAATGTCACTTTCTACTAATATGGAATATAACAGAATCCCGTCAGTCTACAAAGAAACTCTCATGAAGAGCTATTAACTAATTAGGTTTGGGGTCGTCAACCCGCTTAAGAACGAAGGTAGGATACTCTACCGGTGAGTGGACGGCCGACTACATTCATTTTTAGCGGGTACATACATCTGGCAATAAAGAAACCTAATGAAATAAGTTTAATTTTCTTTTCACGGAAGTAAAAGTAGTGTAGTCATCAATGAAACGACTTTGTGTGACACTCGTCACCGTTTATCTCAACACTTTAGAGTACTAATGAGTAGTATGGAAGATTTATGATTTTAGATGA
>QNGE01007971.1:0-19710 GCA_008508345.1 Paragonimus westermani
GATGAATGGTCTGCCCGGCTTTTCGTAGTTCAATGAGAATTTTGTTTTTTATCCTTGTCTACTCTGGGTTGCACTGACCTGCACTCCGATGCTGAAATGCTTCTTGTTTACTTTCCGAGAGATTACAGTTTTCTTTCCTTATGAGCCAATCAACTGGCTAAACAACATCGGCCGGCAGGACACAAAGACCCCACTAGCACACATCCCGGCCTTATTCCTTTGAGTTTATACTGAATATGTGGTATGTGGGTGGAACTGCAATTGGTGCAATGTAAGCGCAGACGTCCTTTGGCTTTGGTCACTGTGACAAGCAAGTCCGAATCGGATGCCGCCAACCGTACCTGTGGGTTGAGCAACTCCGTGATGAACGCCCACTCGATCGCTTCCTCCTGAGGGCGTTGCGAACGCGATTCGCTGCTTGTCTGCCCGAACATTTGCATGGGTTCTTACGCGGGGACAGATTGCAACCGGGAAAAATTTGAGCCAACTCAAGACAAATGCGGGGGTGCAAACAAATTGTGTGATTTTTTATACTCACGGTAGGATTCAGCAGGCGAATTCAGCTAAGTACTTTGGGAAATGAACAGCCGCTGTCTAACGTAACTAAGGATGTGGGAGTTGAAGACGTGAAGCATAACTGTGGATCGGCCCCTTTGTTCAGAATGCTTCTGCCCAGTCTCTTTGAGTTTGCAAATAATGGAGGAAGAGGCACCCCGTGATGTCAGAACTATAAAGCAGACTTTCTGGTTCACGCATAGCAAGTGTATCTGTCGGATTTCATAAGCTGTTAAGAAAGCAATACTTAGACATGGAGGCTGCCGAGGATTCAGCAAACAAGTCATTGGGCAGTAAGTAAACTTTAAAAACTCGTGTTCAGTTATGATTGTAAAATGTAGATCAATGGGGTATGTGTGGGGACTTACTACAAACCAACAAATAGTAGGCGTTTCTCTTTGATTTCCAACCGAATCATGCTCTATTAGACCAGGAGGTATTGAAATACACAGAGTTGCATGTTTGACTTGTCCTAGTACGTCACCCATTCTCGTGAAAGACGCATCCGTACCCGCAGGTGTGGACCTGAGAGTTGGTCTTATAACAGCGCTTGCGACGGGGAAGTTCAGTAGTGAGTGCGATGTAGTTTATGATCACGAGTCCATGCAGATTTTTTTAAAGGAAACAACCAGGTACAGGAGTTCTATCTTTCGAACTACGTTTGCATTTAAACGTGAGTGACGTTGTAGCAAACCCGCAGACGGTTGCAGCTTATTGGTAGTCAGTTGAGTATGAAAGTAGAGAGAAATAAGAAGTTCTCAAAATCAGGCCGAAAACCGGCTTTACCAAAGAATTATCCCAGGCGATAAATGTTTTTAGTACCAAAAAGGGGCCCTGCAGAATTAATAGTAACGTTATGAACACGGAGAACTCATAGTAAAGTGAACAGTCTATCGTCATGGATACGTTTTATGGAACCACGTATGGTAGTGTCTTTCGAATAAACTGCAGTGTCTTCGAAGCTACAGCAGACTGTGTTACTCACGAGTTGGAAAGTTACTGAAGGACCAATTACTCCGAAAAGCAAACAAATTGTACCAGAAAAGTTCAAGCGGATTACTTATCACGGTTGGGGACCCGGCTGGATTCTAAAGAGGATTTTTAGGTTCTATACCCCTTAAACCATATTTGATGTCTTCCAGTTCCTGTGTTGCGCAGCTTCGGTGCAACAAGCAATTATCCAAAGTGACGCGACAGTAATCGCCAACACTTTCGGGGGTTGGTCGTCACGTTTTAAAGTTGTTACGTACAAAGTAGCCCAGGCGCGGGGTTGCACGGAATTCACCATTTCCCCTGCGGATAATTCAGGCAAGGCCTTAGGGACGGGCTCATGGGAACCGCTGTTGCGAAGTCCCAAAATGTGAGTGTAAGTGCTACGTCATGGCCGAGTGGTTTAATCCATACACCGTCCGAATTTTCTGGAAATAACACTAACAGATAATAAGTTCTAGTCCAAGATTATGGAACAGACAGTGCAAAACAAAGTCACGTTTAATTTACGCCAGTATCAGATGAACCCGAGTTACTAACAAAATTACATGTCAGAGTGATGTATTGTTCCTCAGTGTGTAGAAAGTGGCGGTTTCCAAGACCAGGCAAAGGATACACAGTTGTGTCTTTGACGGAAATACCGATTGACTTAACAGCAACAGAAATTTAAATGTCTTCACGCAATCATTCGGGACAAAAGACTAAGCGCCAATAGTGTGAAACTGGAGGGAAGTTTGGGACCACAGGCAGTGGTAAATTGTATTACATAACATTTAGAATGAGTGAAATTGACAGAATTCGCAGTGAGATCACCAGATTGGAGGTCGCATGACGGACTTTGCCCAGTGGAAGGGACGTGGAATAATCTCGTTTCAACTTTACCCGTCTCACCTTATATACGGTATTTGCGGATGTCAAACGGCCTGCAGAGTCAAGGGTCGCGGTGGCTTGCGATCGAATTGCCTTCAAGCAACGCGTAGACAAACGAAGATTATCGAATTCATACCAAGCCTTGCCAGCGGTAATAGAAAACAGACAATGTTCATTGCGAACCAACCAGCTATACACCAGGAGTGTGGCGTTCGGTATCAAGAGCCGAATTGTGCCGCAAGTGTGTAAATATTCTGCTCAAAGTTAAAAATTACTGCCACTTCAACAGTTGCTCCGCACCTCATCTACATGCTACTTCACAAGTCATTTGGACAGCCCACGCAATGAAGGATGTCCTTTTGTGAAACGGGGTAACAGAAAACAAGTAGATTACACGACTATTTCGAGACCAGTAAGGCAGTGTGTACGACTGAGTGTATTCAGTTAAAGTGCGATTGTTGTTGGTGTGTCAGCTTGGAAAAGTCAGTGACTTTATATAACACTGCTGGTCCTGCGTCTACCGCAGCTTTAATATCTTATAACCGTTTACTGAACATTCTTAGTAACGAAAATGGTGGCGCGTTCACTAGCAGCGACTTTTGCCGATAACCAGTGCTGTTGCATTCCAAAAGTTACTGACCTCCTGTTGAGTCTGTAGGTGGCTTCGGAAGTTACACTTTACTTCTTTTGTTTGAAGTTGTGGTATGAATGCACGAACATTTTTATACTCCTCCCTCACTGAATCACACAGGTTCTTCTCTGTAGCCTCAAGCTTGAGACGTTGAACGTGCTCAAACTCCAGACGCTTCGAAGTTGCTCGTAGAAGTGAAGTGCTGGAATCAAAAGGCGCCAGGTTTTTGGTCACAGCGTATGCATCCTTGTAAATAAGTGACGAAAATGCGTTGAGTTCTTCTGTTCTTTAATACATTTGCACGTGACACACCAGACTTCAAAGCGCTTCGAGTAATCCTGGAACTCCGCGGAACCTGTTTGGATACCAACGTTTTCTAAAGTGTTAAAAGTTATCGTAGGGAATTCACTGACCAAATTCAGGTGTACTCGTCTAAAATACGTGAACACAAAGAAAATTTTACTTAACCCAAACGCACAACCAGCTTTTGTGTGGTAGCTGTTACAAAGGGAGTGAGGCAAATAAGCCGTTTCGTTATTCCTCTTACGGACGGCGTAATTATTTTTACAGTTAAACGACATTTATACCGTGTTCAGTTACCAGCAACAATCCCTAAGAAAACGCGTGCACAGAGTATGGGACTGTCAGTAAGTTACTCTAACAAAAGTTTGAATGGCGCAGTCCAAACATTTCTCTAGATCACTGGGGTTTTCAAAGAGGCCGCATCATAAACAAAGCCAACAGAGCATGTGAACATTCTCAGGGCACATATGATCTTACTTTTATCAACACATCAGGTATCACCTACTAAGGAAATTCAGTGTCACCACCACAGCTAGCAGCCATCTGTATTCTGCTCAGGTTGTAGGTGTACTAGGAAGATCCAGCTGTACTTGTGGTTTCATTACTTCTCTGAAAGAAGCAAGCCGAGTTGCGGGAAGATGCTCAAAATATTCAAACTGCGAAGGTATCAACGTCTAGTCGAGTGACCACAGAAGCACCAACTGTGGGGGTGATACGTAGCGGCAGACCCAGAACAACGGGCCAATCTGACTGAAGTGGAGACTCCACTGAATGCGGTGGAAAGCGCCGGTTGAAAGAAAAGTTGGGATCCTAAGGAAAAAGCGCAGCCGCGAGGACCTGAGAAAGTGAACAGGAATGGTCTACCGAGTTACAGGGATGTGTATAAGTTATGATCCGCACTTCTCGTTCGGATAGCTTTTTCTCTCTGAGGGCGGTGGCTCATCTACGTATGCCATCACTAGTTTTTTCCGGTGCCCCCATAGATCAACATCAATACATTTTTTGACTCAATTTACCTCGATCGAAGCGATCATTAATATTAACATCCTTGTTTCCTATCGGAAACTCTACTGTTGCTTTAACGACGCTGGGAACTTGAAGAAAGATGTTGCACTAGTCTTCCCATTTTTACTTTACCAGAAAAGCGACGTTGCGTGACACCAGGTGAAGAGTAAACGGAACCGGGAAAACGGGTTCCCGACCTTGCACCCGCCTACCAGTTACAGAATCAATGAAGTCCGTGGTTTGATAAAAGTTTAGGCCAGGTCATCTGATCTGAACACAAAGTCTGTAACTATCTGTTGGCCAACCTACTCCGAACAAACCGCAACTTGACATGCCGTTGGACTGGTGGCAGTACTGAAAGAAGATTGAAGTTGAACTAAACACAAGTAAGACAATTGGGTTCCATTTTCCAGAAGGGTCAAGAAGATAATCTATAGCTTTGGAAAGGGGACAGAAGAAAGGGATAGTTTTATTTGACGGAAGCAAATCAGCTATTAATACATGAGAAGAACCTTGAGTCGTTGCGTAAAAATGCCTACAACTCTTGCAAAGACAAGGGGCGTTGTAGTGGGTTCAGTATCAGCCTTGGGCGAAACCAAGATGAAACCCCAAATGACGCTGAGCAACAGTATTCCAGAGAGCTTTTCAACCTACAGGGAGGACCGACTGGACGGCCGAGCGGGTTAAGGGATACCTGCTGTTGGTGAGCACGTACGGACAGTTTCCCAATACGCTTATCTGCCTCTTAGACCTATCTTCTCAGCTATTGGTCCACCGAGGTGAGTGACAGAAAGGAAGTACGTACTGTCAGCTATCCTCTGGAATATCAGACGGACAAGTCTGGCACTTTCAAGGGAATGTTCCTGCAGCGCATACACTCAGGTTCTTCACGGCATCGTGCTCAGGTCACTATCAGGTTTTGACACTGGTGTACCCCTTCCGTGGCTTATCTTTCGATTACTTCATGTGAGCAAGGTACTGTCGACTTAAAAACTGAGCTGCTTTTGAGCAGGACGACAAGTGTATCCTGAACCTGCACCCTTGGTCGAATGCTTATGCCAACGCTTTTGAATGCAGCGCGGAGCATGTCCCGAGCTCCTGATGAGGTGAACCATTCGCTTGAGAATACAGGGATGATAATCAAAGAGAGGTTTATTGAACTTACGGTCCTGCTCGAAATTTCAATGCTCGAAGGAGCTTGTCACCTTGGTGAAGACAAGCGATGAACAGATCACGCAAAATGCAGAATGGGCGCCTGAAAGACAGTAAAGAGACCGAGAGCCACGGAAGCCAGTTGCTACACAATGCTAATCGAAACTTTGTTTGTGGGCCCACCATTTTCCACGGTATCACGTTGACGCGCCAGTGAATAGGGCGAGACTGGATGCACAGCACCTCATCAGTGCGCGCAATCTAGGCGTGCATGCGGATAGATGGAGGAGCTGTAGTTGCAAGGATGGATATGCCAGGTGCAAACATGGGCAGAAATTCAACCTAATGGACTTTTTAGAGGGTGCAGGAAAGGGACGATGACTGAACAGTTGCAGAGAAATCAGTAACGTCGAAATCCTTTCGTGCATTAGAAGATATACTCCTCTCTGGGAAGCAGATGGACGATCTTCTCCGTGCTGAATGTTCAATAACTGTCGTGTGCAGATTTTGGTGTCCACGCCCTCTGCTCTTATTTGTCCCTTTTACTAATCATTCATATTCCGACCTTAGTACTGTGCATGCAGAATTGTTTTCCTGACGAATGTTAACTTTGATATGTTAACAAGGCCTAATGCCATCCACTCGTAAAAGCCTGTTCTCGCGCAGCTAACACGTCCTCACTTCATACTCTCGAGTACTTGGTCATCTGTACCTTTGGTATCATTTACGCCTCATCGTTTTACCATTACGTAAAGTTTTGTGTTCCACTGTGCCGCTAGAACAGGTAGACTCGGACCTTGTAAACTTGACAGACTCAGTATCGGAGCTTATTTTTCCTCTCCCTCACCTATTTTTCAATACTCTCCGCATTCTGACATCCCGGTAATAAAATATATATGGCCATCTTTTTTGAATCTGAACCGGTTAATCAGCTGGCTGAGGGATTATTAGACGCCCGTTGGATTACAGATGTGACCATTCTAAATCCAGCAGGTGGATATACGTTGTGGACAGACTAGGCGTAGCTCGGTGGTTCAGGCATTAACACTCGGACTACTTAGGCCCTAACCTCCGTAAGAGCCGTTGACATCTGAGCAACCGAGGGAAATTACGCAGCATCGCTCATGGCATCTTATCGTAACTTCCGCAACTGACAGGGTGGTGGCAGTTGGCTGGCGCATAACCATTGTGACAGATATTTTGACGAATGACAAGTATGTTGGAATCCGTCTGGGCAAGCAAATCGCGTGCAGATTTTCTTTGTATCCACTCAAAATCTTTCTTCTTAGCTCCGAGTAACACGACGTACAGTAATGGAAGCTGCATCCCAACAGTATTTCACGCTTCATAGATGGAGGCACATGAGAATGGGATGGAGACGGGAAGGTCCAGGTATGTTACCCTGGTGTCAGAAAAGCTCCCAGCTCACTGAATCGTCGTCATCCCATCCACAGTTCAGCATGGTTTGATATGTCCGGCCATGTAGATGACTGGGCGCAAGATTTCTTCGGTGGCAGTTTTTGAAACGATAACTGGAAGTTAACTCCCCCGAGGTAGATGCATCCCACAGTGGTATTTCACGGGGGTCCGTCTCGGATTCAAAGCATTCCTCTATTTTTGTAACTGACCTAGTGACGTGGTTTGATAATCCGGGTCCTGCATTCGCAGATAATGCTGAATTTACAATGTCAACAAACCGAGCTGAGTTAACGCAAGACCTCGAGAAAATAACCCAGTAACTTCCTAAATGAGATGGCACACTGGAACACTAGTGTGAACACTAAAGTTTGACCAAACCTATGACCCTAATATAGACTTTTGTCCGCAGAACAGTAATCTGTTTATCTCTTAGGCAATCGGCTGTTGCCTGACAAACTGGGAGCAGATGTTTACCTCCTCGGGTATGCTAACTGTTATCAGGTTGATGGATATCTCGCGAAACGGAAAGCATTTATTTTGCGTTACACTTTTTCGGATCGGACGCCGTTAGTATAGGGTGTTTTGATTGTGTAAGTCTGCTTTTCCCTTCTGCCACAGTTTGCGTGGACTAGCTAGGAAGGGAGAACAGGACTCCCCACATTTCAGACGGCGGTGCAAAAGTTCATCTGTAGAATGTTGCGTTAGGGTCATATGGACAAATATCTCAATTGGACGACCGCAATTTTGATGCACTAGCTGATGAAATCATGTGTGCTCTGAAACACTGCTGCGAAATCCTCATTGTCGAACACGCTGAGCGCCGGTCACACGAGCGACCATAAGAAAACCTTAAGTCTCTGCGAACATTAACGCTTAGTCCTTTTCCTTGGGTCTGATGGAACACCGTAGGAAGAACAATATTACCAAGGGGTGTGGATTCTCAGTAGCCAAATGCTATCGCTGTTGAACCACCTGTCTGTGTTGGGCACTTGATGATTGTCGTGTGTTTGATAGGAAGTTGGTGACTAATTTCACTGTCTTCATTAATTCATTCTTTCATTGTTCCTGTTAAACTTGAAATCTCGATATTAATCGCGAGTCCTACCCGCGAAGGGTGATACGGCGATTCGGATTACGCGCGCGACAACCTACTTTCCTGATGAAAGTTAATTCCGGTACATTACTAAAGCCTGATATCGTTCACTTGTCGCGGCTTATCCTCGCACAGTTTGTCGGTACTTATTTCCCACTTTTGAATATTTGTTTGTATGTCCTCTTAGTTTCACTCATGTCTTACCGCTTCGCCATTATGTGATTTGTGTTAAGTCATGTTCGTGGGAAAAGTTGATCTCGGACGGCGTAAATCTGTTGGATTCATTGTCAAGGTTTCCTAAGCTTTTTAATATTCTCTTGTGCTCCAACACCTTATTAATAGAAAGCTCGCCTTTACGGCCGTCTTCATTTTCGGATTGGAATCGGTTGTTAGACGAGTTCGAAATTTATAGGAGTTCGCTGCAGAATAGACGCGAATACCCTAGACCCTGCACATCGCCAGACGTTGCTACTAAAGTGAACGTAGTTCGAGGGATCACTAGACGTTCGGGACTAACGCCAATCTCGGGAAGTTCTCTACACATTTGTGCTCTTTAATTGCGCCTTCATCTTCCGAAGGTGCGTCCGCTGATGCAACATGTTCCATTTTACTGTGTTACCTCCCAAACCTGAAAACTGGACTGTTAAACAGTCAGTCAGCCAGTGACGTTCACAACACTTCCACTCCTGCCAACTTACGTTTCTTCTCACTCACATACTCCTAAAGACCTGGCTAGGAATAATGATGTTTGTGCTGTTCCCTGTGCGCAGGTTAAATTTACCGTTCCCAAGTCTATGCTTGAATCTCGCCCGGGAGTGATTGGCGCGTGGTTCGAAAAAGGCCAGTCATTATTGCGTGTCAGCGTATACCCCGTTTTTACCATTTCAAAACTGAAATTTACGCACTAGTTGTATTTTGTCATATCTTGTTGCTCCGAGACTTTTTGAACACAACCCATTGATAAAAGTTGAATATCATATAGGAATGCCCGCTAAGTCAGCCCATTTCCAGAAATTGCCAGTCATAGAGCGACCATCAATGCACAAAAAGAGCATGTTGACGGTGAAGAAAGGTGCAAAATTGTTAGATTGTTCAGTCAACACCCGCCCTGCTCCTGCTATTGCAGCGGAGATCGATGCCGCTGCTAACACAGCAATCTCAACAGCAAATCGTAGCACATCACACGAAAGGAACAACACCTAACCATGTTCAGTTTCCATTACCATTACCAATGCCTTACGAAACGGCTACCCCCGTCGAGTAGTCAACTTCCAAACAACAGCAAGTAAATGAGTGCGGTTGTGTCGCACCAAATGGGACGTCTAAATTTCAACCTGTCAACGCGGTAGCTAGATCAGACAAAGTAGGGCTCAGACCATCTATCAATCTGACACACGCCGCCACCCCAACTTCAAATTCATCCCAAAGAAACCCAACAACCGGCCGTCAGAGGAGCACTGGCTTCAATAAACCCTCCTCAAGTCACTATCCTACGAGTCGTTCGGGCTTACCTCCTCCGCAATACAAGGGAAAAAATCAGCATGTGTAACCATACCCCACTCAGAGAGAAAAAGGATGTATCTATTACTAACCCCTAATCTTCGACCTCTTCCCAACAATAGCAATATCTCACGTGACACTCCTTTTAAAGCAAGACTTAACCAGAACCCCACTATTCTCACCAGAGTTGCCTATCCCATTCTTAACGCCCCTTTTAATACAAACAGCCCCCACAGTATTAATGCTCACCTAAATTCCTTCCGTGATCCCTTTGCGGACAATATGCGGGTAGATACGACCAATCCATCTCAATCTTACCCTTTTTTATTGCGTCACACCCCGTTCAAACCTCCCCTGCCCAGTCCACCTCCCATACCCCCATTGCCCCAATTCACCTTACTGACACTTTTCCAAAATTTTCTGTCATGGACTCAGACGCAGGGGATATTCCATTAGTTATCGATGCGCTTACCGTAACCGCCTCAGACCAAGGGACGTTACCAAAGTCTCTGAATCACAAAGACCCTTCTGCTTCGGACATTTTCAAAGGTCTTACAATGAAGTCGAGTAAGGAAAATGCAATAAGTTTATTGCTTTTGAATGCACGCTCACTGGTCAATAAGATGCAGATTTTTAGATCCTTCGTCTTTTTATATAATCCTTGCATTATTCTGGTCACTGAAGCTTGGTGTACCCTTGAGACTTCAAACACACAACTAAATGTTATAGGTTATCATATGTTCCGAAAAAATCGGGATGCAGGACGTGGCGGTGGATGTTTAATTTACTTGAGGGAGCAGTATTCTGCAACTATACTCGATGAGCCGTGTCTTGACAGAATTGATGACTCATTGTGGCTATCAGTGGCAACTGAATCCCGTGAACTACTCTTAGGATGTGTCTACAGACCACCTAACGCCTCTCAGGACGCCGTGACCAATCTTATCAATGGACTGAATTATGTATCAACATTGCTCACGCAGTACAAAATAATTGGTTGAGATTTCAATATGCCCAATATTTCTTGGACCTCCTTCACAGCCCCCGCAAATCAAGCAGAGTTTCTTGCATGTATCCAAGTAAATGGTTGGTGCCAACATTTCTTAGAACCTACCAGATTAGACCACACTTTAGATCTCATTTTTACAACAGGTATCTCCTCTGCCAAAGTATCCATCCTAGAACGGTTCCCAGGAAGGGATCACAACGTGGTCAACCTCATGTTTGATCTAACAGCTGTAATAGCATCGAACATAGTAAGTTATCGCCAGATAAAATTAATCGACTGGAATACGTTCGCCACTCTGTCGAGGTCATTGGTGTGGAACACATTCCTTCTGACTCCTGATCTTAGTATTGCAACCGAAGTATTTACTGAAAACTTCAGATTTGGCATAAATATCTTGGACCCGGAAAGATCAAAAGGCCGTAGTGTATGTGGTAAAAGCTATACCCTCACTCCAAAAGAGGAACGTAAGCTCAAAAATATGAAATCACGATATCGAAAAACACAAGACTTCTCCCTTATTATTCAAATGCACAAAATGTTTGACACGATAGAAACTAGGACCAAAATGCTCCATCAGAATGAAGAAAAACGTGCATTGAACAGCAAAGAGAAGAGCTTTGAGTTGATGCAGTTATTTAAACGCAGAAACTGTACAAGAGACCCTATTATCTCAGTAGTTACATTACAGAACAAAACTACCGTAGATGATCCCGTAACAATCTGCGAAGCCTTCAATTCGTATTTTGCTGCTTCCTTCAACATTGAGGAAAATGTATTGCCCTCACCTCTCCCTGTAAAAACAAACACGTTCCTAAGCCACGTTACTGTTGATGCAGTAAAAATCCGCTCTCAGTTAGCTACTATCAAACCCTCTTACCTACCTGGTCCAGAGGGTATACACCCTGTTGCTCTCAAACACGGAGGGGATGACATCCCTTTCCTTTTGCTTAATATTTATACACTTTCTCTATCGTTAGGTTCCTTCCCACTCCAATGGAAAAATTCTATAATTCAGCCCCGTTACAAAGGTGGCTCACGACAGAACATCAACAATTATCGTCCCATTAACCATACTTCAATTTGTTCCAGAGTATTGGAAAGGATAATAAAATGTCGCATGGTTGAATTCTTATTATCACAAAAGCTTATAAACCTATCCCAGCATGGGTTCCTCAGCAAACGTTCGTGCATGACGTGTCAGCTGGAATTCTTTGATCATGTTACAATATCTGCTGATTCAGGGAATGCAGTTGTTATCATACTCCTGGATATGCAAAAAGCTTTTGATCGTGTGCCTCATAAGCGCCTTCTGATCAAAATGGCATCTTTCGGTATACGTGACCCATTACTCAGCTGGTTTGCTTCATACCTTGTGGACCGCACACAAACAGTGAAAATAGGAGATAACAGCTCAACGCCCAGACCAGTCACCAGCGGAGTGATTCAAGGAAGCGTCCTGGGACCGTTGCTCTTTCTTATGTATATAGATGATATATGTGAAGTTATCAAACATGGCAAACTATTCCTATTCGCTGATGACATCAAACTTGTCTATACTTTTCCTACTGGCGATCTCAATTCTTCTTTAGGAAATATACGGGAAGACATCATGTCATTAGAGTCTTGGTGTCAAACCTGGCTGATGAAATTCTCAGCCAATAAATCCACCATTGTCACACACGGTTGTCATATACCAGAGGACTTTATAAAGCTGGATGGTCATGCTATTCCAACTGCCAACTCAGTCCGCGACCTAGGTATACGTTACTCAAACTCATTCAATTTTGCTGAACACATTTCTTTCCTAGTAGCTAAAACTAAGCGAACGATTGGATACATCAGGCACTCATTCTTTTTTCCTGCAGCTCGACTGCACCTTTATAAGCTGTGCGTACGACCCCAGCTTGAGTACTGCACGTTCATATATAGTCACTTGCGCAAGTCTGATAGGCTAGCTCTGGAAAGTCTCCAACGTGCATTTACGAAAGGTTTAGTGGGTTATCCGCCTTCGTTGAACTACAGAGAACGACGCCAGACGCTTAAACTGGATCCTCTTTGGCTACGGCGTCTCAAGCTAAACCTTGCGCTCATGTATAATCTAGTTTATAGCAATAAATTTAAGGTAAAACTCGCGATTCGCCTTCAACATAGCTCAAAATACAACATCAGGAACAAAGAGTTCACTTTGGCAACTCTTAAATCCCGTAGAAAACTCCGTTCAAATTTTTTCCTAGTGAAATATACTTACATTTGGAACAAACTCCCACATGCAATTAGAACCAGTAAGAATATACATCAATTCAAACGAAGCCTAGAAACTTTCCTAACATTAAAGAACGTCATGTTGATCTTCAAACTCTGCCTGCCTGAAGACGATATCTTTCAAAACGGACCTAATAACATCTAACCATCAGATCTAATCTAATAATAACGGAGGGTGAATCTATACCACAGGATGTAACGCCACACACACTTCGAACCGATCAAAGCTATCAATTTAGCCATTTGAGAAATTCCTCATTTCGAAACTTATCATTTCTCCAGCAGGATAGATCTTGTACACAGCTTTGTCGAAAATTGCAGCTGCATAGCAAAACTACATATGGCATCTTAAACATCCCCGTTAGTAGTAACCAAACCATCCCGGTACTCTTACTCCATACTCAACGATTATCAGCTCTGTATAGCTATTAACCACTACGCAATAGCTGTGCAAGTTAAAACGGTTTAGAGAATATATATAACTTAACCTGTTCGCCTCATATGATTACATATAAATACGTGCCTCTTCCTATTCTACAGACAACCTGATAATCTTTCCGTGTTGCTAAACATCTTCCCATTCTACACAACGGCCGGACATACTAAATCGATATCGGAATTCGGCTGTAGTCATATACTAGGATAATCTGTGAATTGGTCACTTTTCGCGTTATACGACAACAATTATTTGTTAGAGATATATATTTTACTAATTAGCACAAAATTGTAAATGTTATATAAAGGATTTAGCCAGAAAATGTCAGACTCCATCATTCGTCATACTTCACATGACCATTTTACGTTCTTCTGCTTATCACGTAATTTTGCCTTTCATTCTTGATTCTACGGTAAATTCCAATGCGAGACAACATTCCACAACGTTCGGAGAATCAAAATCCTGTACTGGTTGGGCAATTCGTGAAATTCCGTCGATTTGAGGAAATAACGGAGTCCAGTCCAGAAGATCGTCCAGTCCTCCGGAAAAATTGGTACCCACCTATCTTCCCTCATCTTCCCAAAAATTTCTACGTATTTTTCCGAAGCCATCCATATCAACTAATGGCGAAATTCTTCGACTATTCATTTTCTCCATCCTGAAAAATCCTTTTTCTGGCATGACCTTGAACATGAGGCCTACGTTAGCCTTGTGAAGCAACAATTGATGTAACAACTTAACATTTTTTATCGAATATTGAAAATCTTGAGAACTTTTGGTTCGGAAGCAAGTGAGCCATCTGCCTCTTCACAAACTAGAGTGTTCCTTCATAATTTTGTCTGTTTTATTACTCCATTTCCATAAATGGTGTCTTGTACAATTAAAAATTATGTGTACGTTATGTAGTTCACGTTGAAATGTGTGTACTGATCACGCTTATCCGATTGTGTTTCTCACAAATGGGTTGAGAAATATACCGTTATTATCATTATTATTATTATTATTATTCTTAGATGAGGCTAAAACAATAAGGGAATTAGAGGCCGGTATAACGAAACTACACAGTAGGAACGAGGAGCTCACCGAAATTTTGCGCACATTAGATTCGCTATTGTGCATTATAAAGCCCCAAGTAACATCCGCCATCAGACCACTCCTAGTCACAAAGACCTCGTGGCCGCCGGAACACTTATTGATAGTGTAGCCACAGAATTACACAAGTGGTTGCACTGTGCAAGTAAAGTGGTGGCGTTTAACGTACCTGAGAGAATTCCTCTGTTGTCGGTGAAAGGGATATTACTCTAAGCCTGTAAAATGGAAGAACAAGAGTGCTACTGTTTAAGGCTCCGCAAGGAAGTACAGCAAAAACACTGTCCACCGTTGCTACAGTTCACAAGTGAACCCTAGTAGCACACTAAGACAGTCGACCGTCTTTTGAGTGTCTCACGCTAGTAACTCAACTATTTCTCTAATGCCTCACTAGCGATATCTCCGTATTCTGGTTTGTCATCAATAAATTGGCTACTGTTCGTTGACGCTATCAGTGGGATGCTAGGTAGTCACGTAAATTTTGTTTGGGTGCACCAACATGCAACAAAACATGGCGCGGGCTTTATTGTTTGAACAGATATTTTTTATCTATTATTGCCTTGTAGAATGGCTTATTGCTATAACAAAAGGCCGCGTGGTTGCTCACGTTCCAAAATCCATCATCTCATAAAGCTGGCGCAGAAGGAGTATGGTTGGCATCTTTCTACAGAGCATAAAACTGCTATCCATGGTAGCGATCTACCGATAAGTGATGTTTTCACCAAGAGCATCGGTGAGTTAATGTTTCGAATCATGGTTAAATCATTTTAGGTGAACACGGCGCAGACTTAAACGTTACTACCGTCGCAGTCCCTTGTGATCGTCCACCTACAACTTCAACAAGGCAATCCACGTCCAATAGCTGCAGTGTAACCCAGGAAGTGTGTGCTACGCAGGAGGACAGAAGAGAGGATGATCTGAATGAAGGTAAGGAAATCTGTTACACACTGACGTCATAAACCAGCTGAGTCATTAACAACGATCAGCGCAGTAAAGAAGACAGCGACAGTGATTGCATTGCAAGTTGCCTTTGAAGCGAACTTGTCGCCAAAAGCAACCAATATATTGCTTCGCAAGTTCAAGCAATTGTTTCCAGGGTTGCCGACGGATGCACGTACACCACTCGGAACACCACGTGTATGAAGGAGGAAGACCGTCGACGGAGGTGAATACTTTCATTTCATGGTGAAAGAAAGCATTGAACAGGCATTGCGTGGAAGCCGGAATGGTCATTTGACGTGAAATGATATGCAAATGAATCGTGATGGAGTTACACCGTTTAAGAGCTCCCGTCGTCAGTTATGACCCGACTAAGCCAGACTGACATTACCGAAAAAGCCGGTGATTATCATTGGTATATTTGCGGTGAGGGTGAACCCGGTAATGACCGTGAATATCGCGTTGATCTGGCAGCTGATCTGAAGACGGTTTTAAGCGACTGAGCCACGCTGACCGCCTACAGCGTGCATTTGAAAGTCGTGCTGAGTTGTATTATTGGTGATGCACCGGCTAGGGCATTCTTCAGGCAAGTGACAAACCACACAAGATATTATGCCTGGGAGAAGTGCACCGCTTGCGGTGTGTACGTTGACAGAAGAATGGCATACCCCAACTTGCAATGAAGGTTGAGAAATGACGTGGATTTCAGGTTCAGAAATTAGGCGGAACATCATATTGACGATTCGCCCTTCGAATCGCTGAATATAGACATGATTGTCTGTTTCCCTCTGGACTACATGCAAATGGTTTGCTTGGGATTCACCAAGAAAATCATCGCACTGTGGAGATCTGGGCCGTTACAAGTGAGCACTCGTATCGACTCGAATGTAATCAAGGCGGGTAACACTGGAATTGGGCCCATCCGTTCGCATCTGACATCAGACCTTCCGCGGAAATGCCGTATATTCCAGAATTATGAACGGTGGAAGGCAACAGAATTCCGGCAATTCCTGTTGTACATCGGTCCGCCTGCTTTCTGCATCTGAAATCCACGTCATTTCTCAACCTGCATTGCAAGTTGGGGTATGCCATTCTTCTGTCAACGTACACACCGCAAGCGGTGCACTTCTCCCAGGCATAATATCTTGTGTGGTTTGTCACTTGCCTGAAGAATGCCCTAGCCGGTGCATCACCAATAATACAACTCAGCACGACTTTCAAATGCACGCTGTAGGCGGTCAGCGTGGCTCAGTCGCTTAAAACCGTCTTCAGATTAGCAACCAGATCATCTAGTGAATCGCGCTCAAACGGGGAAGTTTCCGCACGCCTTATTTCGTATCTAACACTTCTCGCTTCTCGGCTCGGTAGATAAGAACGTCCATTGAAACTTCATAGCCTAAATGTGAGAAAGTTTACTCCGCATTTACACGGTCACCCAGTTTTCGTAGACTAGTGAGGGTAAGATTTTATCGCTCAGCGTCATATTCTCGTCGATTTGATTACAGTGATGTATGGTCGTATTTCCAATAATAACTGAGATATCCCAATTTTTCAGATTCGGACTCTCAGACGGATGTCCGGAAATCCTATTAATTGGGTACAGAACCGGAGAACGGTGGTGACACAGCAAACCGGAGACGAACAATCACCCGATGGAACAATATTCCTGCAATTTGTACATTTCATAGATGTTCATTAAATTTTTAACGCATTCAATCCGTTTTTTCTCAAATGTGGGGGAATTGTGGAATACGCCGTGCGAAGGCGTGCTTTCGTTGAGATAAACCTTGAGAACATGACGAATTCGTAAATGATGGCGATTAAGAGAGAAGGCGAAAAGTGTTAGAAACGAAATAAGGCGTGAGAAAAATTTCCCGTTTGACCGTCTTTTGAGTGACTTACAGATGTTCATTTAAGACTATCAAAAGACGCTCAAAAGACGGTCGTGCTACATGGGAACTTGTAGCAAACGAATTTGTCAGAATACAAGAGAAAATTAGGCGTGGCACAAATTTTAAGTCCATAAAAGTGTTCAGTGACAAGAAGCCACTCCAAAGGGAAATATTGCGAGCCAATATTTCCCGAGAAAAGAACACAGTCAACAATCTCATTCATCTGACCGTAAGTCTCGACTGCTCCACGATTTCTCTGAACCCGCAAGTTACAGCTGGAAACGCCGTTGCGTCGCCGGTCCAGGCGAACAGTGGAGAACAAACCATGTCTTGCTTTGATAACGCCAGGCGCGTTTAAGTTTCCGCAACGAAACTCACGGTTTTTGCTAAAAACACATCTCCTAGTGCTCAACGTCTCCCTCTGTCAACCACAGCCTTGACTAGAAAAAGTCATAGACCTAAGGCACCCATAGTTACACAGAACACTGGAAGAAGCAGCTTAAATGCCCGTGTTAATGACGCGGCTGCGCGAGCAGGGCCATCCACTTCTTATCGGGGGAATTTCTCTCCGTTATATGGAGTAGTCGAAAATACCAACGGCAAGTCCAAAACACCTGAACAATGTTCTAAGCCAACAGTAAGACCTGTAAGGTATTTACCAGAGCACAGTATTTCGGATTTGCAATATAAGAGTAAACCAAAAGAACTTTACAAGCGTCATGAATCTGGTTTTGAAAACCACACTCTAAGAAACAACGCTTCGCATGTAAAACCGCACGATTTGTCTCCCACTGCTTCCAGGTCAACCTACTACTATACTAGGAATCACGGTTACCATCCATTATCCGATAGCTCCGTAGTAACTCATCCTCCTACCCAAAATATGAGTGCTACTAGGAACCAAGTTCCAATATGTATACCCCAGCAAGCACGTCATCACCGTATTATGTCAACAACACAAATGTATGCCAAACCAGTCCTTTTTTAGTGCAACCCCCCCGATATTTCATCAACCGCCACCTGCCCCCCCTTCCCCAGTCCCACTCTACCATCCCTCCATAATGGCACTCTTCTAGCACTTCCTATCATGGAGCCAAACTCTTACAACATCCACCCGAATATGAGCAGAAACTCGGTACATTCCTTAGACCAGGCCTTTCCATTTGATATTTCGCAACCCACTGCCTCATCTGTCATGAAGTTCTTTAGCAGGTTATCTGCTGTATCTGGAAAAAAAATTTCGTAAGTTTATTACTAATGAACGCAAGATCGTTGGTTAGTAAGACACACATTTTCAAACCCTTTGTCTTCTTATCTAATCCCCCATATCATTCTCGTAACTGAGACATGGTGCTCTCCTGACTCCCCTGACAGTCAGATGAGCATCGTAGGATATCACATGTTTCATAGGGATCGTCTCACGGGACGAGGTGGTGGATCCATCATTTACCTAAAAGAGCAATTTTCCGCAGTCACACTTGATGAGTCTATACTTCCTAAACTCGAGGACTTGTAGTTGATGGTCTCTATTGGTTCTCGCGAGCTACTTATAGGATGCATCTGCAGACCGCCTAATGCTGCCATCAATGATTTGACTGACCTTATGAGATAATGAACCATGTGTCAACATGCCTTGTGAACACAAACTAGTAGGCGGTGACTTTAACATGACTAATATCTCATGGACCTCATTCTCTGCTCCAGCAAAACAGGCCGAATTCCTTTCATACATTCAGCTGAATGGTTGGAACCAACATGTCCTAACGCCCACCAGAAAGGGGCATATTTTGGATCTTACATTTACCATAAGTATTTCGTCTGTAAAGATGTCTGTTCAATAACAATTCCCAGGAAGCGACCATAATGTCGTCAGATGTCTGTTTGATTTCAATATGGCTACCAAACCGACCGGTGTATTTTACCGTCCGATCAAATTCATTGGTTAGAATGCCTTTTTCTCCCTACCAAGTTCCTTAAATTGGAATACCTTCTTTCGCACATCAGACCCAAGCATAGCGGTCGGAGGTTACATCAGACATCTAACGTTTTTTATCTACCTTTTGGTCCTCACTAAATCTAAACGCGTCGGCTCGTATGTACAATGCAAAATCCTTACCGTGAAAAAGACTGACAGACTTAAATGCTTAAGTCGACGTACGCAAGAACACTAGACGTTTCCCTGGTGACGCAAATGAGCAGAATGTTCGAGCACATAGAACGTCAGACGCAACTCCGTCAAATAAACGAACAGAAACTCGCGCTCAGTAGTGAGCAGAGATACACGAAACTAGTGCAACTAATGAGACGGAGAAATTCCATGAGGGACCCTGCTATAAGAATTATTACTCTCAAAGACAAAACAGTTGTCGATGACCCTGTAGCGATGCGCGAGATTTTCAACTCAATTTTCGCTGTCTCGTTCAGTTTAGAAAGCACCTCATTATCTGCTAATATCCCACCGAAAACAGATAAAGTTCTGAGTAATGTTCTAGTCGATGTTCGAAATGCACGCGCACAGTTAGTTGGCATTAGGCCCTCAGTCCATCCTGGACCAGATGGTATCCC
>QNGE01007972.1:0-19707 GCA_008508345.1 Paragonimus westermani
AAAATATCCACGCAGTAATTACTTGCCATTTTCGAATCGCGCTCCTTCGGAACGTCTCGCGAAGCCTTCCTAGGTCACAGTTTATCCGCGAGCGGGATCGAACCTCACCCCGACAAAGTACAGGCAATAGTGGACCACCCGTAGCCCACATCGTTCAAACAACTTCGCCGTTTCGACGGTCTAGTGAATTTTTACCGTCGTTTCATCCCTGACAGTGAACAGTCTAATATAACCGCTCACCGACCTACTCAAAGATAAAATACGTTCATTCTTATTACCAACGGCCGCAACACGTGGTCTTCATTAATTTAAAAAGGGTTATCGCCAATATAGCATCGCTGTCGCATCATCATCCGTCTGCTCCATTGGCACTAAGCGTGGATGCATCAGACGTGGTTGTAGGAGCGGTTCTGCAGCACTAACCTTTTCGTCTAAACGGTTACAACCAACTGAGTCGTGGTATAGTGCTTTTGGAAAGGAGCTGTTAGCGGTATACTTCGGCATCCGCTATTTTCGACATGTCCTTGAAGGCAGGGACTTTATCACCTTCACAGACCATAAGCTGCTAATGTACGCGTTACGCTCGAAAACCGACAGATATTCCCCCCAGAGAGACCAGACACCTGGATTGCATCGCTCAGTTCACGACCGATATTCGTCATATTTCAGGTATTGCGAACTCAGTCGGCGATGCTCTCTCGCGCATTAATGCCACACTGAGCATGACAACCGCAGCCACACAGGGCAACGACCCGGATATAGAACAATTCCGCCGGCCCAGTTCCCTTAAGTTAGAAGGCGTTCTCATGAATTCCTCTGTTGGGATGATTATTTTTGGCACTTCAAAAGGCATCCCTCGTCCGGTTATTCCATCGGCCTCCGACGCAAAATTTTCGATACGTTGCACATGTCTCACTTGGCATACGTTTAACAGTCAAAATGGTCACACAGCGCTTAGTTTGGTGCAACGTCAATCGCGACGTCCGCACATGTGCGAAAGCGTGTATACACAGCCAGTGGTCCAAGATTCATCGTCACACGCGTACCCCAGTGGAAAGTTTTGCAGCCCCCGATGAGCGTTTCTAACATCTGTGTATAGATCTGGTCATACATAGACAGGTTTACACGTTGGCCAGAGGCTATACCAATTCCGACTTGCTCGTCGGAAACCGTCGCACAGGCATTTTTGGAACGTTGGGTCGCTCAGTTTGGTTGCCCTTCTGTAGTGACTACCGGTCGCGGATCACATTTTTGACTTCGCCTTCACTCAACTCCTTAGCGCACTAGACTGTAGTAGAATTCGCACAACAGCTTATCACCCGACAGCCAACGGGTTGGTTGAGCGTTTTTGTCGGCAACTGAAAGGTTCACTATCCGCTAGCAACAACCCCTCATGGCACGAGGTTTTACCACCAGTCTTGTTAAGTATCCGTAACACGCTGGAGGCTTACCTGCATACCTCCCCCGCCCAGTTTGTTTATTGGTGCTTCCTATATTTACCCGGAGAGTTAGTTGCCCCACGCACAACGAGACGTATCAACATCGCGGATTACGCCGAGCGGTTACACCAACACATAAAACGACTCCAACCACTTCCACCGACAGAACAGACGACGCCAACGTACGTAAATCCTCGTCAGTCAACTTCTCATGTTTTGGTTCGTGCGGTTACTCCTGGACAACCTAGGCACCTGCCGTATACCGGACCGTTCCGCGTACTCGCACGCTATGCTAAGACTTCCGTGTTTGAACGCAATAGTAAATGCGAGGTGACCTCTATCGACAGACTAAAGCCAGCGTTTTTAGAGGTACCCGATAAGGAAACTGATTCGCGAGCAGCAACGCCCTCTTCGACTGGTATATTACCCAGTGTTTGTACAGATTCGGTTTCAGTTGCAACCCCGCTTGCCTCGACGGAGCCAACCCCTCAGAGCAGACGCAGTCGAGAGTTGCGGAGGCCAGCACGATTTGCAGATTACGTTGAAGTCCGCCCCATCTAATTTTTGTTGTTATCGCACTTCCTTACCGAGTTGATTTTGGATGGCTTGACCTACAGCAGACTGTCGACGAGATGTTTTCTTTCGAGAAGAAACAGAAAGACTCATCTTGTCGGACGTCATGGAATCAGAAGCCCCGTGAGGTTATCGTTTTCAGTTTATGAGCACTGTACATTCTAGATACCTGGAATTAACCATCCATCACCTACATGGGGCACTGATGGCGTGCATTGCGAGAAGACTCTGGAAAACTCGAATTCCTGTGAAGATCGCCTACGATGGATGTGAACGAGGCCACTGCCTTACTAGGCCGACAACAGCATGACTGTTCCCGATCCCCCTTCTGCCTATAATTATTAACCTGCCAAACCGTGCTCTCCCAACCACTTTCAATTGTTTCCTTCTTCATCTTCCTACCGGACGTGGACGCGAGCTGTGTAGCAGGAGTAAATTGGACAGTGTAGCAGGAGTAAATTGGACCATTCATGCTCGAGTCAACGCTTCTGGTTAACTGAAAAACCCTTACGTTGTCGAAGTCAACAATCTGGTTGCTTTCTAGCGGGGGAGATCTGTAGCGACCCCAATTGTTTATTGCTAACTGCGTTAAAGCTACAGTTAACATTTGTACTCTCCCTCCTCCCCACGTTTTGTATGCGCTTAAACGGTTGTTTGAACGAGTATGGGTACCAGCATGCCACCGGCTCACTCGAAAGTTCTGCTCTGATGCCTGCTCACTTGACATTTTGCTATACTGACGTTTCATCTCGCATTTTGCTTGCTTCCGTCACGTTCACGTGTCGGCAATATATTTCTTGCCTACTCGTTGCATTATTCGCAACTGACCAGCCATAGCCCGTCTTAACTATACACTGTGGACCTGACCCCTTATATCTGTGTCCTGAAGCCAGAGGACTTGTGCCAGTGTGCTATGTAGTGTCGAAAACTACAATTAGGTGTTTCCACCTGCCGACGTTCCAGTGAGAATAGGTTTAACGAACTCAATCAGCCCTGTTTGCTTAGACACTTCATACACCATACCATATGTTTGGTGGGATTTCGCGCCTTTTCGATGACGACTATTTCCTTCTTGAGATATGATGACCAAGCTTGGGGCCAATATTCCAAGTCGGAGCGAAATGTCACCGACTGCAGTGAGGCGAACACTGCTAGACAAGGGTTAGCGACTGCGAGTTTCAGTCGATATAACGCCGACCGTGCTTTTGTCGCGGCTGCGGTGCACTGAGCAGTCGGAGTACACGTGCTTGTGAGTTGCATACCCAAGTCTGTCGATGCCGTTTGGTTCCCAGTTCAACTGTCTGTGTATGTACACCTCTTAGATACCTGGGTGTGGACTGTACAGCATTAGCTAGGGTACGACTTTTGGAAACATTCAGTGGTGAATCGCGCTTTAATGTACATTTTCAGATGCTCAGAATGTCCTCCTGGAGAGCGTCTGATCCCGACGCACCCTCGACTTGCTTCATATCATCCGCATACAGATAACATTAGCTAACTAGGTCGTCCACCAGGTTACTTATGCATACCAGGATGAGCAGAGGGACGAGGAGTAACATCCGGTGTATTCCTTTTAACAGGAAATCATTGTTCAATAGTACGCCCCTTAATCTCATTCCACACGACCTCTCAATTAGAAAAATCTGAATTCGCCTACAGATCCCAAGGGATATTCCAGCTTCTTGTAGCTTTCAGCCCGAAAGCCCGTGGTTGGCAGATTCGAAATCTAGAGAGCTCACCTCGACCAGTTGTCCACTGTCCAGCATCTGCATGAGGGTGTCTGAAAACATCAGCAACTTGGTAGGACAATAAATCTCTATCAAAGAGGTTTGAAAATTCCCGTTTGCTGAGAAATCAGTAGATCCTCTCGTGTACTTCACATTCGAAAACTTTCCTGACGACATTAATCAGGCTTACTGGTCCGTAATTTTCGACCTCTGATCGGCTTACATCATTAAAGGTAAGAATAATGGTGGCTTCCTTTCAGTCCCTTACGACAACCCCTGTTTCTAATGTAAGTTTAAAACATTGAGTAGAAAGCGGCGCCAGCAGGTTGAACACGGGTTTTAGGACAGCCGCAGTTTGGTCACATCTGATCACTCGGAGGTCTCCTCCGAGTGTCAGGTTCGTTTGCGGATATCAGGATATGAACCAGATCAATACAAACCTTTTTCCTTCTCGGTGGTTGGCCTTCCTAGATTTTTGCATCATTGTCTTTTTTCCTTGGTGCTGTGATTTGCTTTGTGTCTCTGGTTTGTGCCGAGGCGCTCATTTCTCAGTTCCGGTGCAGCTGACATCGCTACATATAGGTCATATTTGTGACGCATGACTGACTCTCGTGCAACCTTTATGCTTGTCCTCCCCCAAGATATCGTGCCAGCTTTAGTTAGTACAGTATCCCGGATATTGTGGTCTCGAAATTCGACTGGGAGCGGTCTGTAACGATTCGTTTGTGTGCTAGTCACCCTCCACTTCCCGAGTCTGTGCGCTGGGCACCGTTTCCTCGCCGCCGGTAGTCCAGTGCTTCGCAGAACACTTAAAATTAACCATCCTTTTGACGATCTCCTATGTCTGGGATCCCGTGAGACTGGTTAGGGGGTGCGGATAATCATGTTCTTGTCCCTGTACAGGGTTGCATCATAGGAACTTTTTAACTGCCTAGCTGTATTAACTTGTTTCTATAGAGTGGGCGTGAAGTTAGATAGATGGGCTTAGTGTTGCGTTAACCGTGCGATAACCGCATCTACTTTTAATGGGCCGTCGAAGCTTGGGTGCACACGATAGTTTGTGGGCGTCCTGCAGACTTCTTTTATTTGCCCAGTTGGCGGCAGAACTGTTGGTTTTACCAGTCCCGAAGCTTTACTGATAGTTGGCTATTGTGATATATGGATAGCGTTGATGCCGATTTGGATTTTTGGGGAACTGAGGTGTGGTACTTATGTCGTATAACCGTTGACTTAGCCGATGTTCAGCTCACCGTTACTAACATTTATCGGCGTGGCATACGTAGATGTTCTTGAATGCGCGTACCCCAAACCCAGCCCATGCTGACTTAAGTGTCACCAATTCCATTTTTTAACTTGAAGCCTTCTAGCGAGCACCTCCATAGAGACACTCTTGGTTTCCAAGTTTTCCAAATACCTCGCTTTTTATTTCCACTGTTGGGACTATTGCTACTGTTTGGTTGCATGTCTGCGCTCTCTCGTTTGTTAGACCGCCCAATATCACAAAAAGAAGCCCCGGTTGCCAGCTAGTTGGTCGGTCATACCTGCTTTCTATAGCGTTTAGCTTACGGCTCATTTTAGCAGTCTACTTGCAATAAACGTCGTTGTCCATTATCATGTTTTCTGGTTCAGTTATTGTGGAGGAAAGGAACGGTTCCAGATGTAGAAACGCTCTAGTCCTCTAAGACTTGAATCGGCTGTAGGCTGCTTGTTTTCAGTCACATTTCGTATGTTTACCTTTTTGGACCGATGCCGCTGTTGGTCTGCTAACTGTCTTAGATTGTTGCTGTATGAAATCACCAATTCACATTTTACAACATTTCTGACACCCTGAGACTGTTCGCAAAATGTTATGGCTGACTAGAAGGTGCAGTCCGGAAGCGGTAAAATCTTCTGTTATAGATCACGCATGTTTATTCCAGTGACCAAATGGTCACAAAATTGAGGATTTTCTTTTCTCACGGGCGTATGGGATTTGGCTGGTTCAACCGCCTCAGAAACACAGGTTGGACATGTGAAAGTGACAGTTTCTTTGAGAATTCGTGGGAAACGGAAACTGATGAATCAGAAAATGGCAGGATTTTTGCCAGACTGTGAGCATCCTTGTAAGTTGCGATGCGGGAGTGAGCGGCTGCTTTTACGCCTCCAGCAACTGCCCTTCAACCTCCTACTTCAAAGCGTTCCAAATAGTCTTCGATTATCTCTCGATGAACTATGAATATTCCGAATTCCAGATGGGCAGGAATCGATCGTAAGAAGTTACAAAGGTCCGCGACGCCAAATGTGATGGTTCCAGAGGCACATAATTAATGTACATAACTTAGATCCGCCCAACAGCCAGGTTCAAAACAGCGGTAGAAACATCCAGACAAAGCACACTGGTAATATTCCAATGGATCAATCAAAGTTGAGAGCACACACAATGTCCGACGTTCGCAATCGAAGCACAACAAGATCCGCCGCACAAGAGAACAAAAGCCACAGATGGACGAGAAAAGTGTATTGGCACAACAGTGATACCCAAGGAGCTTCCACACATCGTGTGCTCGTCCACATATGGCTGAAGGATTCCGCGGTCGGGAACCAACCGATCAATCAAAAGTGATCTCGTGTTCACTGACAGCTGTTCTTGGGCCCTGGTTGATCATCCTCCTCAGCTGAATGTACGGGTGCGTTCAGCCTGCGTTTCCAAAGGCCAGAAAGGAAGTGGATGGGAGTATAAGTGGCAAAACGGACTGGTGATAAACTGCATGCGGTTACAAACCAAGTATTTAGCTTTTGAGAGCAACTGTACAGTTTATTGTCAATAATGTAAAAAAACAATAATAGTGGCGAGAAGGCATAGTAACAATCACCAGAGTTTGCTTGATGCGACTTTTGGAATAATGCTCACAATTTGGCTACTAGTGATTTCGTCCGAAGTTACTTCCGTTTAACTTTGCTGAATTTTGAAGAACTTGACTTAGCTCACGAGGTGTGCAAACAGTAACTCTATGTAGTAGTCGGCCAACACAAGTTGACTGAAAATGACGCGTTCGTGGCATAAAAACGTCGGTTGGTGGCAACGCAAACAGAAGCTACTTACTTTATATACGTTCTGGAACCAGCTGAACCAAATAATACTCAGTCAGTTTCTGTTACCAACAACCAAAATGCAATGGTAACAAATGCGCAGCGCGCTAGCCCCCTTATAATGACATTGATCTTGGGAGGCAGAGTGCACAGAGAAAGCAGGTCATGCTAGAGAGGGATGATGCGAGTTGTAACTTTAGACCTGTGATGGACAGTACAAGTAGACAGCTTGACTGGAGTAGAATTAGACGGGAAGTTAAAATCACCATCAGTTTACAACTGCGTGCGACTGATAGAAGTGCTATTTACTATAGTCACCACATAGCTCTTCCTTATGAGGTTAGTGAGTCTTACACAGGTCTATGTTGTTCCAGAGGGTGAGAAGGAAATCATTGGCTTGATCAAGCTTTTTCGCGTTATTTTTGCGAGGAATGTACTTGAATTGACTAGTGTTGAGAGGTTGCTCCGCGTTTATTCTCTTCTTTAAATGAACCGCATTATTCATCGTATAGGTTAATTCAGATACTGATATCGGTTCTTCCACTGTGACTGGCTCTGCGCCCTGTGAATTTGTAGATCTCAGAATTAGAGATTTCCTTTCTGCCTTTTTGGGTAACTTATGGTTCTTATCCCTCCTCTATGTGCGAACAGTCGTTTCATTATGACCCAACCAATGACCTTTTGTCTGAATGAGCCCAGTTCCGTCTTGTGGTCTTCCATCACTGAGCGGTGCCTATTCGTTGATTTTGTTGTGCAGACACATTCTTCATTCAATTTTCAGATAATTTTTACGTTCGAGGTAGGGGAAATAACTTCTTCATGTATTACCTCGATCAAAATGGTGTGATATCCAGTTTTCTACCAACGTTTTTCACTATCCGTTCCGACCATAAGCTATTTTCCTTGTCGTCGGGTGCTGCCGAAGGTATACATAAGACCGTTAGATTACACCTAACTCACTGTGGACTTGAGTCTTCAGCAAGCAATTCAGCACATTCCGTGTATTTTTCCAACCGCATTTGCAATTTTGCCCACGGTAGTCGCCTCATGGGTGTCAGACACCTGAGGCCTTAGGTACCAAATACGAAAATGGTGCCCATGGACTCCGAGTTCCCGCATGTGCCTGAATTCTGCCCTGACGAATTTCACTTTTTGGCGTGTTGAGATGATAGTTCCATAATGCCAACTTTTTGACACTAGAGGTCACTGATGAAATGTAGTTCGGTACACGAACCATCTATGGGAATTCAACGAAGAGTTCCACAAAACCGCCTGTGGTTTACCGGTCGGGCGTATATGAGTGTTATGACGGCAGCTTCTGCGTGTGTGCCGGGAATTCTTAGCCCTGCGTCGAAATCAGTTAACATACGGCATCTCGTGTCGGCCAGAAGTTCAACTTGCCAGGGAAAATCGATGCCGGTTGTAGCGAAAGGTACCGCAACATTTGTAACTATCTGGTGGAACAACCTTCGGAGGCCCAAATTAGAGGTTAGAGGATGCCGCTGGTTGGTGTTTATCATCGTGCCACTTGCAGCACAAAGCTGTGAGCTGTATGGGTTTTCTACCTCGTTTTTTGTGGAGGAAAACACGCCGGACTATTCCCCAGTATCAACCGAGGGAGTGTTCGTAGTTTCTGCATTCCAAACAAAGAGAGGATACCGAAAGATTCAGTGCGACGGCATTGTTTGTTGTTAATGGTCCACTGCCGTGCTTGCGTCGCCTTAATATTGTGTAGGTGCAGGGTTCGATGCACTGTTTGGCCGGGTTTCTAAAACGTTCATGGTACCAACAACAGCCAGTCTTCAGCTGTTGTATGTTTCTTCCGGCTGTTACCTAAGGCCTGCGACCTAGGGAACATCTTCAAGAGCCTTCGTTTAAACCCTGTTGCAAAACGGTGATTTCTGCTCATGGGGTCTCGACGCCTGTTGGCCCACTTTTTGAGACGACGAAATTGTCGAGGCCACATGCGCTTGTTTAGGAACACAGAATGAGTATTTAATGACTGAAAACGCTCCACTACGTGACCAGTAGTTTTCCTTGTCTCGGGAAGAGTTTACGACTAGGTATCTGCCGCCCCAATCAACCTTTAAGCCGGAGTTCTTGCAGGAAAGGTTCGTCCACGTGGAATTTTTTGATGAGTTGTTTCTCTACCAGAAGTGTTTTGAAGAGTCTGTCGACTAGCTTTGGATTGCGGAAAAGTTGTCATAATCAGGTCCTTCCGGATGGTGTGGCCGGAATAACAGCCATCCTTTTTGAAGTGTCGTATATGTGCTGTACCCGTCGGTTCGCTACAACATCGCGAAGCCATAGTGTGATGTACCTCAGAAACCTGGTAATAAAATGAAGGATTTTGTTTGATCGGACAACATTCTATTGCTGAGAAACGCTGCCCTAAGTTAAACATGCGAAGGAACAGGGTTCACTTTCAAAAGTGGAGGAGCCACAAGTGCATCAGTGCCGATGAAGTGGCTGTTATCGTGGTCAGGTAAAACTTCAAACGTTGTATAGTGGTCGCGGTGTAGTCAGCTATCAGAAACTAACATCTGTATAAGCGTGAGAAATTGTGTAAATGATCACACCTTGAACGCAGAAATAAACGAAGGAAAACATCTGCCTTCGTGTGCTTCAAGAGGAGTAACAAGTATGAAGAGGTGTGAAAGAACAGGCCCGCTGAGAAGAAGGAGATCACTGCATCAGAGTGCTCAGAGGTTACCAGCTCACCAATTATTAGAGCCAGTCCAACAGAATAACACCCAGGCAATTCTCACCACCCAAATCCGAACGATAATAGAAACAAATACTCCGCGCGCTGTCTCCTGTGTGTTGCTATCGACCATAGAAAATGGAGGGTATAAAGAAACGTGCCAAGCTACAGAGACGTGCGATGAGCTGTAATGTTGGCCTTGTAGTGCATACCCCAACCTATCATCCTGACTAAGGAAAAATTTGAGTGAAAACAATTAAGTAAACGTACAATTAAACACGAATATCAAAAATGTTACTTATTACGGTCGCTACGGACGTCCTCCTACACTGGGAAACAGATCGACCGGGCCCGTGGCTATAGACTCGTCGATGTAACAGAGGGAGGAATAGTGGGCTAACTCTGAAATCTATGAACAGCTCAAGCAAATATAAATGATTGCGGTATCTGAGGGAGTATCAATCGAGGTGGTTAGACACGGTGCACTTATCAACCGCGTAAACCGCGTACGTCATGTTCTCACGACCTTGGTAAAGAATGGGTCCGGCAAGGATATGTTTCGACAGAAGTGTCAACCATGAAGACGGCATTACTCCTATCCGAAGGGTTCTCTCTTTCGATGTACATATGTCGCACACCCGAACAGGCGTTCGCGACTGATACACTGGGTGTTTAAGGACAGCACACCGTTCACTTTGGTTACCTGAAACAAATGTATCAAGACAGATGTTAACTGTCACCGCCGCATACGTCTCGTACTGACACATGGTAGGTCCCGGCAGACTACGAAATAAGCTACAAGAACATGGCCCTTATTATGAAAAAATTGGCGGACTTTTCAAAAAGAACGGAACTCATTCCGTGGTGGTGACCAATAAGTCACTCTTCATGGTAAGGAGATACCATCGTAGGTGTAGCTCTCCAAAAGCCTGGGCACTTCGTGTCATGAGACAGAAGACGATCGTGACGTTAATGTTCTTTTATCTGTAAAACAGACGAGTCATGGTCATGTGATTATGTGTCATCCGCAGATATGCACTGACCAACGAACGTCATGGATAGGAAACGCAAAGGAAGCATTGATAAGTTTGTATCCGTTGGAGAAAATCTTGATGAGCCAAATTTTCAGCACCTGAATAGAAATTCGGCAGTTTTGACACCGAACAGAGACCTACAGAAAAACGCACCTTCGTGAAATTATAAAAAAATGCTTCAAAGTGAACAGTCTTATCTGCAGAAGGTTATCAGTAATCCAGTAGGATACACTGCCCAGTTTTACATCCTTCCACCCAGAATGTAGATAAAATCCACAATCCAATAACGTGTGTAATCCCTCTCAATACTGATATCCCCTAAGCCGGCGTCTGCTTGGGATTCGGACAGAGAAACAGATCGAGGATGTCATTCAAGTAGATAATTAACCTCCAAACGTGGAAACATCGCTTTGACGGTTAACCAATTTGATATCTACTGTGAAACACGATGCAAACACAATCTGGTCGAGGAACATAATTTCATATGTAATTCTTAGATCTCGCAAACTTGGGCGTTCCCGCGAAATGGAAATGTGTGTTCCACCACGAGACGTAGAATGAGAGCATTTTCACAGCTTAAAACCAATTGCGAAGACCAACATGGTGCATTCGTCAAGAACAGTTGCGGAACGTTTCTCCGGACAATTGTGAGACTACCGGTGATTGTTAGATATAAGCCCGTTTCCTCATTACAACACGACCATAACGCTCAACGAACCCTATACATCTGTTACGGGTTATTCACCTTTATATCTCACGGAAACTTAAGAAATTCGTTTGGGGCACGATTGGTCTTTACCAACTCGTTCGGATCTTGATTTACCATGCCGGCTAGCTGCGCCATCGTCTCTTCTCTTGCTAATCGCTCCTTCTGTAACGTCACAAATTTATTCCCTCCCACCATCCTCTTACCATCTATTTCTTTTCTCTCACATACTACCTAGCAGTGGGTAACCGCGTTTCCAAGACCAGCTGTACATAGTATTGTACGATTTCTGTTCGGAATTATTACTGGAGCTGCCACTTTATCCCGGGACCGGAAACTTTAGATACCTATAGGTAAAAGAAGGTCATTAGGTCAGAGTACAGTACGGTTCTGGTTAGGGCGTATGTCTTTTCTTGCAGCAAATCTCCTCTTCCTGTGGTTCAGGCCCGCGGATGCAGGCCACACAGCAAGTTGATCAGAAGTCACCTGAACTGACACCTGCAGTGCGAGATATCTAAGAGAAGCCAAACACCTAGCTAATTTAACGTAGTCCTAGCCAAAGCCCGTAAATTTAAAATAAGACAAAGCGTGCTAACCACAGAGGGCAATTGATTACTGCGTGCATACTGAATCTCGAATTGTTCATGTAAGTGTTATTGTTGACACTTTTATTCCGTTAAATCTGCCACATTCCGCTTACGTCAGCGCCTGCCCGTAACTTTTCTTATGTTTGCGGATCACGATGCCCAGAATCAGTTTTCATGCTACTGAACCAGCCGATCATAAGATTGGCTGGTAACAAAACCACAATTTCAAATTCCGAGGTCGATGCTGATCGTCCTAAAGACAGAAGTACCAACTCTAGAATCTACGAAGGCCCCTTGAAAGTTACCGCCGTTGAAGGGGGTGAGGATAAATTGGTGGTTCCCACCCGCACACATTAAACTAATAACTGTTCTATTCCTGTAGACAATGTATTGGCGGACGCATTCGATAAGGCATTCAAGCCGGAAACTCAGCTTGATCATCTAAGGGCAAATTATGCTGCATTTGACTCCCTGAGGAAGAATCGTGTCCATTTATCTTACAACTTCTATGCGCCGGAAAGTCCCAGGATGGATAAAATCTGAAACGCACGCATATTTCATCAACAGAAATTACGAAGCGAATGCGTTGCTTAAACAATTTCATTGTAATAAATGTGCCAGATAAGCTGTACTTAGAAAGCAACGAAAAAATATAGACCCCAAATCTTACAACTGCTTACGTCTTCGTGAGAAGAAAAAAGTTTTGCTGCCCGCCTCTATTCATATTCCAGAGCAAAACGATTGCAAAACAGTTTTTACAGTGCCAAGACCTTATCAGGTCTAAAACCTCACCTAAACTGACATGAATCATGAAGGATGGAAAGCTCCTCGAAAGGGAGTGTCAAACTCTCGCCTTGACCAAGACCTCCGTCCCTGAGCGCGTGATACAGGACGCATCAGAATAGGACACGGTTATGTTCAAAGACGATTAACTGGATCCAAGTGATCGTGTAGCTTCACTTGGTGCAACACATTCGAACGTATTAACGATCTTATCAACAACATTAATGCCACCGAGAGTAACGGGTTTACTGGCCTGATTGATTCAACACTGGACCTTGACAGTTCCAATGGCGTGCCGGGCTCAAGGAAGACCTTGATCGAGGAATCAACTAGCAAACGGTGGCATGCGGTTCATTGTGCTCATACTAAATTAAATGGAGCGTCCAGATTCCAAATGACTCAAACAACGTGGTACTTCACAGTATAGCCGGTGTTTCAACTTCGAGCCGATCCTGTAGTAATCTGTAAACCAGTAATCAGTGGCTTATTGGTGGTAAGTATCCCTCCTTGAGTCACTACCCTACGAGCTCTACTTGTCTGAGGGCGTTATCTTTGAAAACGGGTCTTATAATTTCTAACGAAAAACCCTCTGTGTTGCGTGAAGTTACGTCACGCACCCCTCGAGCCGATCAAAACTGCCGATTTCAGGATAGATGTTCTACTTTTAGACTTACCAGCAAACAGGAAAACACGTCTATAGTCAACACGTATAGGTGTCAATATACATGCCCGTTAGTAACAACCTAATCATCCTGGTACACCCTTATCACATACTTATTGATAGCTTGTGTCTGTGTTGTAAACCACCACGCAAAAGCTGAGCATGCTGAAGTTGTTTGGAAGAAACTCAACCTGTTCGNCAAAAATAACTGACATCGAAATTCGGAAATAATCGTGTACTGAGAATAGCTGATAACCGATCTCCTTTCGCGTTATTCAATAACAGCTGTTCGCATGTGGTATATATTTCTTCAAGTAAAACAATGCTATTGACGTCACCGTGGAGGTTACGCCAAAATATCATATGTTCCATTGTTCGTCATAGCTCAAATATTCAGTTTCACGTTCTCCTGTTTATCGCATGATTCCGCTTTCAATTCTTGGTTTCACTTATATATCCCGCACGAGAAAACATCCCAAGCCGCCCGAACACCCAAACTCCCGCGATGGTTGGGCATATCGCGAGATACTCAAAATTCTCTGGAATTTGATCGAAGAATGACGTCCGGTCGAGAGGTCCATCGGTTCCCCCGGGGAATTATGTGCGCCCCCCCTGGCCCACACCATGAAAACGTTTCTGCACATTTTTTGGAGACTATCTACAGGGAATCATGAGCAAATTCTTCGCCAGTACATCCACTCCACCCTCCAACCACCCCCTTTTTAGGCACGACCTTGAGCATTAGGCCAGTGTGTAACGCACAACCGAAACCAGCGAGTGCGCACGAATCGAATTCGAGCTGTGTGACGGAGCGTGCTGCTGTGTTGTCGGTGCCGTTTTGGTTTACGTTTGTGTAAGTCGTGTGTATGGCTTACTGGGCCTTTGGCTCACGATCGTTTGTGTTGTTTCTCTTTACAGGACTTTCGTTGGACTCCCTACTTCGGAAGAACGCTGTTCCCCGGTACCTCCGGATTGCCCCGAATTCGGTTCACGGACAGTCTGAGTGGAAGCGACTGGTCTGCATGTTACACAGTGATCATCCTGTGGAGTCCCAATTGATGTAACAAATAAACTATTTTATCGAGTTGTGCATATCCCAAGTACTATCGTCTCAGAAGTATATAGCTCAAAGTTTTCAGTCTAAAATTGAATTCTCCCTCCATATGATGTCTGTTTTGTTGCTCTATCCACAAAGCTGACTCTGTACAATTTTCAAATTTGGTGTTCAACTTGGTACGGTGCGTGGTTCAAAAAAGACCAGCTATTATTGCGTACTAGTGCATAACCCGTTTTCACCTTTCCATCACTGAAACTTACGTATTATTTGTCGTATTCTGTCATATTTACCTGCTTTGAGACCTTTTGAACATAACCCAATGGAAAAAGTTGGATATCATATGGTAATGTCGGCTAGGTCAGCCAATTTCCAGAAATTGCCAGTCGTCAAACGATCATCCCTGCACAAAAATGCATGTTGGCGGTGGGGAAATGTGTCAAGTCTTCAGATTTTTCGGTCAACACCTGCTCCATCCCTGCCATCAGAGAGGAGATCAAGGCCGCTGCTGAAACGACAGTCTTAACAGCAAATATCAGCACATCACACGAGAGGAACAACATTCAAACATGTTCGGTTTCCATTACCAATGTATTCGTAGATCAGGCTAGAAAAATAAGGGAATTAGAGGCTGGAATAGCGAAACTACACAGTAGAAACGAGGAGATGCCAAAATTTTGCAAAAATTAGATCCGCTATTGTGCATCATAATTCATTAAAAAGGCTAATGCAACATGGTCGTATCACACAAACTCAGTTTGACCAGATGAAACCAACTGGATCCATCATCCCACGTCTATATGGGTTGCCAAAAATCCACAAAAGTGGTTGTCCGTTTAGGCTGATACTTGATATGTGCAATTCACCGTATCATGCAACTGCTAAGTGGTTGGCGAAATTACTAGAACCTATACGACGAAAATTGTGCCCATATAGTCTCCGTGACACGTTTGATTTTGTGGATTCTGTGAGGGATATTAATGTCAGACGCCGTTACATGGGCTCCCTTGATGTCACTTCGCTCTTCACAAATGTTCCGGTGGTGGAGACAATTAACTTTTTGTGTGATCAGATAGAACAACCGGAAAGCATGTTTGGACTACAAAAGTCAGAATTGAAAGAATTACTTTTGCGGTGTACCCTTAACGTTCAGTTCATGTTCAATGGCGAACTGTATCGACAGTCGGATGGAGTGGCAATGGGATCCCCTTTGGGTCCACTACTGGCAGATGCATTCATGGGTAAATTAGAATACCAACTACAGTCAACCATTCAGAGTCTCCACATGTACCGCCGATACGTAGACGACATATTTGTTGTCATAGAGTCAAGAGATGAGTTAACAACCATTCTTCGGGTTTTTAATGCAGCACATGCTTCACTGCGTTTCACCTCAGAGGAGGAATCTAACAACGAGTTCCACTTCCTAGACGTCAAATTGACCAGACGTCGAGACGGTACACTGAGTAGGTCGGTATATCGTAAACCCACATGGACAGAACAATACACAAACTTCAACAGCTTTGTGCCTCTCAAACAGAAACGAAATCTAGCTCAATGCCTGGCAACTAGAGCAAGAAAGATTTGTTCAGAGGACGCAATTGAGCGGGAATTGAAAACGGTTGAAAACCTATTGAGGGAAAACGGTTATCCGGAACAATTCATCAATTCAAGTATGAAGGCCAAAGTTCCGCATGAGGTAATGCCCACAGCTGAAAAGAAGGCCGTGTTTATAAAACTCCCGTTTAAAGGGGATGCTGTAGCAGATAGGTTCAACCGGTGCATGTACCGGTCACTTAGACGCACCTTCCCAGCGGCAACCTTAAGAAGTTGGTTCACAACAATGCCGATGTTAAGATTGAGCCTGAAAGACAAGCTATCAGTCCACGATCAATCGATGCTCGTGTATTCATTTTCATGCTGCTGTTGTACTGCAGAATATGTTGGTCGTACGACTAGGCGCTTGTCAAAAAGGATCAAAGAACATCATCCAGCTTGGATCGGAACCGGTGGCCGTAAATCAATTACCAGCGCCATTGTTGCGCATCTAGCTGACACCAACCATCGCATAGACGTTAACAAAGCATTCCGGATTATCTACAGAGTGGCCAACGCTCAACCGAAAACAGTCCGTCAGCGTATTTTGGCAACTGCCGAATCGATTGCAATCAGATTACGCAACCCTAATCTATGCTCTCAAAAGAAGTTTGTTCAGTCCCTGCAACTTCCGTGGCCACAGATCAATCACACCCAGTCTAACCACACACAAACATTTGACCTTGACCGTGTGACACAACACCCAGTCAACGTCCGGTCTGGGCCGAACCAATAGTCGTGTGAAGTTTAGCAGTAGCCACTGTCATTCGATAACAGTCAGCCTCTGTTTATGCGGTTTGTCTCATGACGCCTTGATGAAAACCTATGTAATTGTATTGACTTGAGAAAGAATTATCGAAAACAATTGTTCGTCACATCGTTACTTCTGATCTTATGGGATTTTTCCAACACATCATAATTGCCTCAAGTAACATCGCCATCAGACCACCTGGTCTGAAAGACCTCGTAGTAGCCGGAACGCCTATTGATAGCGTAGCTACGGAATTGCACAAGCGATTACAATGCGCAAGCAAAGTGGTGGTGTTCAACGTACCCGACAGCAAAGCTCTGTTGTCGGTGGAAAGGATCTTACTCACAGCCAGTAAAATGGAAGAACAGAAGTGCTACTGTTTGAGACTTCACGAGAAGGTATAGCTGAAGCACTGTCCATTGTTGCTACAGTTCACAATTGGACCTGTAACGAACGAATTTGTCAGAAGAACAGAGCAAATCAGGGGTGGCACAAATTTCGAGTTCATAAAAGTGTTCGGTGACAAGACGTCACTCCAAAGGGAAATATTGCGAGCCAATAATTCCCAAGAAAAAAACAGTCAACAATCTCAATGATGTAACTATAGATCTCGACTGCTGCACGAGTTCTCTGAACCCGCAAGTTACAGCTAGAAACGCCGTTGTGTCGCCGGTCCAGGCGAACATTGAAAAACAACCCACTTCTAGCCTTGATAACGCCAGGCGCGTTCAAGTTCCCACAACGAAACTCACGGCTATTGCTAAAAACACATCCCCTAGTGTTCAACGTCTCCTTCCGTCAACCGAGGCCTTGAATAGAAAAAGTCCTAGAACTAAGGCATCCATAGTTGCTCAGAACACTGGAAGAAGCAGTTTAAATGCCCCTGATAATGACTCGGCTGCGCGAGCAAGGCTATCCACTTCTTATTAGGGGAGTTTCTCCGTTATATGAGTTAGTCGGAAATACCAAAGGCAAGTCCGAAATATTTGAACGATACCCTAAATCAACAGCAGGACCTGTAAGGTGTTTACCATAGCACAGTATTTCGGATTCGCAATATAGGAGTAAACCAAAAGATTTGTACAAGCGTCATGAATCTGGTTTTGAAAGCCACATTCTAAAATACAACGCTCAGCGTGTAAAACTGCACAGTTTGTCTCCCATTGCTTCCAGGTCGGCCTACTACTACACAAGGGGGCACGGTTACCATCCATTATCCAAAAGCTCCGTAGTAACTCATCCTCCTACCCAAAACATGAGTGCTACCATGAACCAAGTTCCCAATATTTATACCCCAGCAAGTACGTCATCAACTTATTATGTCAACAAAACAAATGTATGTCAAACCAGTCCTTTTTGGCGCAACCCCCCCGCCGATATTTCATTAACCGCCACCTGGCCCTCTTCCCAAGTCCCACTGTGCCATCCCTCCATAATGGCACTCTTCCAGCACTTCCCATCATGGAGCCAAACTTTTACTTTTATGAGCAGAAACCCGGCACATCCCTCAGTTCAGGCTTTTCCATTTGGTATTTCGCAACCCACTGCCCCATCAGTTATGAGGTTCTTTAGCAGGTTATCTGCTGTATCTGTTAAAAAGAATTTCGTAAGTTTATCACCAATGAACGCAAGATCGTTGGTTTGTAATATGCACAGTTTCAAACCCTCTGTCTTTTTATCTAATCCCCATATCATTCTCGTAGCTGAGACGTGGTGCTCTCCTGACACCCGAGACATTTAGATGAGCATCGTGGGATATCACATGTTTCGTAGGGATGGTCTCACAGGATGAGATGGTGGATGCATCAATTACCTGAAAGGGCAATTTTCCGCAGCCACACTCGATGAGTTCATAATTCATAAACTCGGGGACTCGTTGTGGTTGATGGTCTCTACTGGTTCTCGCGAGCCACTTAAAAGATGCATCTACAGACCGCCTAATAGTGCGAGCAATGATTTGACTGACCTTATGGAGATAATGAGTCATGTGTCCAACATGCCTTGCGAACACAAAATAATAGGTGGAGACTATAACATGCCCAACATCTCCTGGACCTCATTCTCTGCTCCAGAAAAACAGGCCAAAGTCCTTTTATGCATTCAACTGAATGGTTGGAACCAACACGTCATGACGTCCACCAGGAAGCGGCATATATTGGATCTCATACTTACCATAGGTATTTCGTCTGCAGAGATATCGATTCTACAAAATTCCCAGGAAGCCACCATAATGTCGTCAAATGTCTGTTTGATTTCAATGTGGCTACCGAACCGACAGTTGTATTCTACCGTCTGATCAAATTCATTGATTGGAATGCCGTCTTCTCCCAACTAAGACCTTCAAATTGGAATACCTTCTTTCGCACATCAGACCCAAGCATAGCGGCCGGAGAATTTATCAGACATCTAAAGTTTTGTATCGACGTTTTGGCCTCCGTTGCATCAAAATGCGCCGGCTCGTATGTACAAGGTAAAATCCTTACTGCGAAAGAGACTGGCAAACTTAAAATGCCCAAGTCAAGGTACGAAAGAGCACTAGACTTTTCCTGGTGATGTAAATGAGCAAAGTGTTTGAACACAGAACGTCAGACGCAACTCCGTCATATAAACGAAGAGAAGCTCGCGCTCCGTAGTGAGCAGAGATGCAAAAAACTGGTACAACTGATGAGACGGAGAAACTCCATGAGGGACCCTGCTGTAAGAATTATTAATCTCAAAGACGAAACGGTTGTCGATGACTCTGTAGCGATGTGTGAAATCTTTAACTCACATTTCGCTTCCTCGTTTAGCATAGAAAGCACCTTATTACCTGCTGATATCCCCCCGAAAACAGATAAAGTTTTGAGTGTTGTTCCAATTGATGTTTGAGGTGTTCGTTCGCAACTAGCTAACATTAAGCCCTTAGTCCATCCTGAACCAGATGGCATCCCACCAACGGTCGTAAAACAAGCAGGTGAGGAAATACCCCTCCCCTTACTCAGTTTGTTCAACTTATCACTTTTATCCAGCACCTTCCCTCCTCA
>QNGE01007973.1:0-19705 GCA_008508345.1 Paragonimus westermani
CAAGTCTTGTGCCAAGGTCTGGGTGGCAGCACAACCTCCAAGCGACCTAAGACCACAGCCCCCACATATTGACCAACTAGAATCTGAGAAACTTGCTTGGACCCGAGACCTACCGCTCATCGGGAAGAAAGCACCGGAATTACATTTACAGGTGAGATGTGATAACACACCAACGGCGCTCGTCAATATATTCACCGCCATGTGGTCTCTTTATTCTGGTGCATCTTGTTGGCCACGTTGAACTTACATGTAGTTTCCTGCTCTATCCTATGTTCGTTGCAAATTTCACAAGTCCTTTCAGAAAAATCTTGCGTATTGAGCTACTCTTGTGTACTAGAGGTTCGCTGTCTAAATATTCAAACACTTGCAGCTAGAATGTTTTCAATGTTCTTTTGTGTAGGTAATGGTACTCTAAGCAATCGAGTGAGTTGGTCAAATAACAAATTTTGGACTACGTAGCAAATCCGTATCAGCATCTAATATGTTTGAAAATGACTGTTTTCGATCACTTTTTTCTTCTTCAAACGTTTACCGTCATATAAAACATACGCGGTTGCTTTGCCCACATCCAAGGAAGTTGCATGAATCTACAACTACGTTAATGGGACGGCTTAGAGTCTACTGGGGGAGAATGTGGATGTTGGTGGATGCGAGAATGGAATACGACGGTCTCCATGGCTGTTGATGTCATGTGGCTTATGTTTGGTTGAATTTCAGATGGTTTTTGGGCGAGCGGCCAAATTAGTCTTAGGGTTTACACGAACTGCCTCTGTGCACGCCGATGTGGATCGTACTGTTATGATAATGACCCTTGTTGTTGGAAACACTTGCTTTCCCAACAATCCAAAGTGGGTTCAGTGAGCTGTACAAATGTTTCGGGGGGCTTAGTCCAGCCTAATGTTTGGATACTATCTGTCACGTGGGAACTGGGTGTACATGAACTTGGCTTTCAAGAACCATGGCAAGACCACTCGGTATTCATGAGCCTTTTCGGCTAGACACTTTTTTCTTCTTCAAGTATAATCGGGTTGGCAACAACAAGGAGTGGATGCAGAATGATGAAGAAGTGTGTGGCATTGTGTGATGCAGCAACCCTTACCATATTGTAGGTACTCTCTGTTTCTTTCTGAAGTATGTGGCTGATTATATCGCTGCAACCTTTGTCCTTAAATGTTGACCGGGTGTCTTTTTACGCTCTTTCTGGTTGATGGTATGATTCGTTTAAACTACATCTTTCTTTCATTTACTCTTCTGAGATATTCATTTTGACCGTCTTTCACTACACATAGAGCCGACCTTCGCTATCTAGCAGGTTGTGTAAATTTTCAATTGGCTACAAGTGCCATTCATGAATGCCGTGATGTGCTTTTTTACCAGTGCTGTTTTTTCCAAACGGTCAGGTCACTTTTCTCGTCCATCTGAATGGCATCCCATCAGTGTGTGGATTCCCTACATTCTTGAAATGCGGAGTATGTACAGTACATCCCAGTTGCCTATCCATTTTTCTTCCCCTTCGGCGTTTTCTTGTCATGATAATTCAAGACGCACTTCGATTCGCCCATCCAGTTTCTCCAACTCCACAGAACCTTATCCCACCCATCTTGTCTCAGTACCCGAACTGGCTCCCCATACTATTCACACATCGTATAGATTTATTTGAGAATGTCGTATACTTATTAAGCTCACATAGAGCGTAACCTGAGGTGAGTTTCGCTGTTCACAGAAAGCGTTTGTCATTTTTGCCAGTGGTTATTTTGGGCCGATCAATTCCACACCGGCATTTCAAATTGTCATGCTCCTCTAGATATGCTATCCGTGAACGTGTCTTTCTTGTCCAAGTACAACTTTTCCATCTATCTTTTACCCTTCTGCACGCTACTTGCCACCAGCTTACCAGTGTTGATTGAGCTAGGTCATCCTCATTAATAGCCTCACCTTGCTGATTGTGGATATCGGGAAGTTCACTGGGTGGACATCGGCGTGCGATGTGTATTGACGGGATCATTTTGTGTGCATGACAGACTGACCACAACAGTTTGATTGCACGCTGAAGAGAATCTCGACGATCGACCATTTACATACGTTATGTATTTTGAATCATCCGCTCCCAATTTAGTACGACTCAAGACGCACAGTTTGAACCTCGCGCTTAACGCAAGTGCACTTTTGATATGATTTCGATTACAACGCCCCAGAAGAGAGCCACCCGGAGTGGTTGAAACGGTACTTGCTCGTAACGTTGTGTTCTCAATCCATTTATCAAGAATACATTATGTGCCACTTTTCCCCCCTTCTATTTTTTCCTGTTGGGTTTACGAACTAAGTGGGAAACATTGTATGTGGTACACTATACTTCTTCCTGCAGGGTATCCAGAGTGTACATATTTCTTCCACAAAGTGACAGAACAAATTCCTCCTTCGCTTCAGAGTGAAACAGCTGTAAACACATGTGTTGAACAGTCCAAGCCTTTAGAATCGGCCGACGAAGCAAGCTACATTTACAAAGGTGGTTTATTGTTATCTTTTACTTTCGATGCTAAGCTCTCTGTTGGGCTGTACGCATTTGAAGTCAGCTGATGTATCCTGGGTGTCGTTCGGAGTCAGGCAGCCTGCACGTAATACTTGTGTGCGGTTTGCCTTGGCTTTAATAGAAAGCTGCCTAAACGTAAATACCTGATGAATGGGACCAATCAGGTGTATGGCTTCTAAAGAATTCCACAGGAGTACAATGCACATTCAGTGTATTGTTGCGCATCGGACAGTTAGAACATTGGCAGCAATCACTGTAGGCCGCATCGGACAGCTTTATATAAAATCAAGAGTATATAAGTAGAAAAAACAGCCTTTGTAAGGAAATGAACTTTATGGAAGTTAGTGTTCGGTCTCTCCGACCCTGCGTTTTTAAATCTCTTTGAAATACAACTGGCAGTCCTACAAACTGAATAAGTTGGGGCGCTCACTCTTCTTAGAATTACTTCATTTTTCGCAACAAATCGACTTTAATTCAGCTACATTTCTAAACACCTGTACACGGCATTTTCAAAATTTCATCCGCTCGCTTAAGCCATCCACTGTGCATGGCGTCAGACAGTAAAAGACTAATGCTACTCTTCCTCTACTTAGATATCCCAATGGACTATGTGAGCGATTCCACTTTAACCGCTTTGTAGTAACCTCTAATTCAGATTGGTTACAAACAAATGCAGAGAATTAAAATCCGACTGGTCTGGCAGTTAATGGTCGTCTGCCTTCCTAGAGACCAAATGCATTCAGAGAATCTCACCCAACCTTTTGGACGTTTCCTGCGTCTGGCGATTCGTTTTGTCGAATGCGTGTATGTTCGCGCAACCATTAGGTTTGGTTTCTGTTTTATTTTGTGCCATACCAATTCCTTTTTAGGACTCTGTAGTGGATCAGTCTGGGGCAGCAGCGGAACAATCAACGAAGAAATCCCGTACTCAGTCTCAAGCTCGATTTGATCTGTGTGGTCTAGTAGTACCACCAGACGCAATAATCGACACGCATTTGGGTCTCCATCATCATGGCGAGGAACCAGAGGTAAGTACTTTGCAACCGAATGTTTCGGCTATCATTCATGGTACATCAGATTTTCAAAATGCCTAACCAACTAAACGGTTCACTCTTTGCTTCTCAATACTAAGCTGTTCACATTCTGTAGCAGCGTTTTCTTGAAGTAAGTGTGAGTAGAAAGGTTAGCAGAAAGGTTAGCGTGTATCTTGATTCTCACCCTGTAGAAAATGGCGTTTTGCTCACATTTGACCTTTCTGGTTAACTCATTTTGATAACTGATGATGAGTGGTCGGATTCTGTGATTGTTTTTCAAGGAGTCTACTCGAACGCCGGCGATTGGATGTGTTCGTGTGTTCTTCACAGGTCTTTGTGGCTGAAATTCAAAATTGGGTCAATGCACACTGATTAGTACGCTTACCCCAGAGGCTCCTTTTATCGAGGTTCAACTTCTGACAGAGGCGAAAAGATGTATTATTGTTGTAATGATCCATTTCATTTAGAAATGATAATCCGATGGGGGTTTCCCTCCCGCCAGCCTGTTTATTTGTCGTTATACTATTATTTTGACGTTTCAGGTCTGATTAGTTTGCTCCCAATCACACGTTTGCAACTATTAATGAGCTGATTCCGCACGGTCTGAAACATTGGCTCGATTGTGCACTTTCAACTGATGGCTGATATGGTTGGTTATTACGGGTCTGTTCGGTACCGTGACTGCTCAGCTTTAAAAGGTTGATAGTCATGTCTCCGCATACTTTCAGGTAGCCGTATAGTCAGGCACCAGGAGCGTTACAAAATTTGGCGTTATGACGCTTGCCCGTAGGCCGTGCATTTGTTTCCTGTATATGCATTGCGCTAATGAGACTCAACTAGCTTGAGTCGACTTTTTGCCGTTAACGAGTGTACACTGTTGCCACATATATACAGAAATGTTCTTCAGTTGCCTGACAGTTTACGTGATGTGCAATTACCGTTAACGATAGTCACTTTAATTTTTTGCCCCTCATTGGTCGTCCGTCATGAACAATCATCTGTTTTCCGATTTCTCCCTTAGCGCGCAGGTTATACTGTTGGCGAATTGTTTCATCTTGCCCGCTCCAGTGTACCGTCTCAACGACGCCTAGCGTTGGCTACCATAGCGACCTCGTTGGCTCAAACGCGTCGTGGACTGCACGTTCCTAGTTTGGCGCCACCGTCGTTTCCCAGCCTCATTTATGGGCTCCTCTCATCCCACAACATAGAAACGTACATGTCTGAGGGTGCTGGTGAGAGTGGAGGTGGTGGCGGTAAAGGCGGCGTTGCCTTTCTCTTAAGATGGTGCCTAGATGAAGCCGTGAGTTCACTGACCAGTGTAGGGGCCGCTGCAGCTACCGTCGACATTAATGGTCACGCGGTTGGTGTCTCTCTGGGGTTGACTGTGGAGTGTATCCGTGGCCTAACTAATCTGTTATGTGATAGTTATGGAGAGGTGAGTCTACCAGTTTCTCTGCTCTACTCTTCAATCACTGCAGGCTTCTTTAAACAACGCGTTTGAATGGGCTTCCACACTGATTACTTTTAAAAGTATCTCGCTGAAACCGTCAGAGAAAGCAGATCTGTTCAATGCGCAAACTCACGGATTGATGTATTCTACTACTGACAACAAGCCAGACTCGGATCCTGAGGAGGATCATAGCAGACTAATGGCGTTGGACCCAATCTATTTTCTGTTTACTCAAGGTCAGCTGGCACAACGTCTGTCGTGGTTGTTGGATAACAGATCAGGAATGGCTGGAATTAGACTACCAGCAGATGCTGCAGGTCTTTGGCTTCCCGCTCTGTTGATCCGAGGGGTCCGCCATTCTTCCACCTTGGCCTATTCGGTAAGCTGTTTACTGCCAAAAGCATTTCATTTCTATATCATACTTATTGGTATTGACGGAAGAGCTCTTGTTCTATTTTAGATTTTCAAAATTCCCGGACTGTTCAGAATGCTCGTTGCAAATCACTTACCCGTTTGTGGTCTCTCCTCAAAAGATGGCAAACCCGAACCTATGTTGATAAGACCTTCCCTGTTGTCACAGACTACTGATGTTCCCCTGCCTTCTGTACTACAGCTTTGTCGGTTAATTATGGAAACCAATGTCAGCATTCGCCTAGCACTGGTAAGCTTTCCAAATGTCAAGAAACATTTGTTTTAAAAATCTGAACTAGTGTTCGTCATTCGCACAAGCTTATAGTACCTTTAGTCCATGAAATAAATCGACATATACCGCAGATTTTGATCGCAACTCGCCAGTGGCTATCGGAACACAGGTGGTTACAATAATTGTTCAACATTTTCCCACATTACGGATTCTTTCATCCGTCGCCCATCCTAACTGCATCCTGTTTCTAAAACCCTACAACTGCAGTCACCCGTAGATATTGAGTTCAGAACGGCACCAGAGCTCCCGGTTTCTCTCTTTGAAAAAAAAGTTATGTACGAATACTTCACTCTTTCAGGCCACTTTTGTTTCAGATGCCCTCATCTCTTCACCTAAGCTAGAGCCCACAAAGTGTTCGTTGGTTAGTCTGTTCAGTGCCATCTTTTTTGTTATGATCACACATTATAAAATTGGAAGTCAGTAATTGTAGGTCATCTTTTTCCCTATGGGTTGATCTACTTGGATCTACCGCCTCTGATTTTTTTGATTGTGTGCATTCAGTGTATAATCGAATGAAACTCCTTCTGCTCTTAACCTGTCATCACAAGTTGAAGCGGGATTACTCAGTTCTGATGAGTGGTTTCATTGAGTTCTCCTCCACTTAAACTCTCTTCGGTATCAGTATCTATGGCAATTTCAATTTTGTGCTCTGCCAGGCTTAGTGAATTCGGACCTGCTATCTTGAATGCTTATTCTTTATTACATTTATTTTGACATGTTCGCATCAACCACATTCAGTTGAATGGTTAACGTAATGCTTGTGTGACTGACATTGCTCAACAAACTCATGGTCATCCCCTTTTACGATGATAAGCAACTCGTACCGGTCTTGGCAGCCGCCCGTTTTCAGCAGACCACTTGAATCACGTTTGTTTGCCCTTAAATGTTTTTTTTTTTTCAAAATTCTCGTTTTACTGCTGGTTCGGATCCCTTTGCGTCTGGGTAGGACAGTTCGGCGTGAAACCGTCATGCCACATCTTTGGTGCCGCAGAGCAAACATTGCATATCGCTAGAGACGATCAGTTGACTGTTTCCTACTTCTTAGACGAGCAAGAGTGCTTGTCGAGCGAAAAACTTTAGCTACTGTTTTCAATATTTTCTAGGGGGTGGATAAAGTAACTAGACCACTGATTTGTCAACCTCTCACAAACCACAACTTGGATGACTGATATTCCACCAAAGATGATTTATCTTTGGAAGTAACAACTACTGGTTATAAGGGTTAGTTGAAGCAACTTACTTTACATAGTCCTCCATCAGTGCCTTCGTAGGATCGTTTTGAACATCAGTGAGATGGAGACGTAAGGTTCGGTTGTTTTCCCCTATCGGGCTCCATAGTGAACCTGCATGTTCACGTGTAGGTTGGCTACTTCAAGAAGTTCCATGGTCGGTAACTGCAATGGTTGGAGATTGTAGTGTTGATGTTAGCACCACATCTGCCAGAAAGTCACGCGCTCCCCCATAGCGCGCTGCTCTGGTCATCTTTTTTACGAGATCTCTGTTTAATTGCGACTGGTTAGATCGCACAGTCAACATGCAGAGATTCTTGAACGTTGATCCTAACAAACGTGCGGTACAAGGTATATTCATGGCACATTAAGGTCCTGGTGAGTAATGTGAACATGAGAGCTAAGTGAGTTGTTACTCCCAAAATGGCGGAGATGAACTACTGTTCCGTTTCCCCCAAAGCGGCTGGACTCGCCATTCTGAGACTGTATTAAACCGGGGACGTTATCAGTAGTTTGGGTGCCTCCCTGCTCTAAGTTTTCTAAACATTATCTCGTTTCCAATTATTAAACTGTCCCTATTTACTTGTGTTTTAACTGGTCGACCCACTTATATTTGACTAAACTTCATGGTTATACTATGTTGTTCACGTTCTTGTGCGTTTCTTCATTGTGATACCGTAAACACGTTCAACAACATAGTTCTGTTTCCCATTGACACGATTTCAAATTTTGCTGCTCACAAAACCCACGCTTTTTCAGGTAATCATCAGACAAATATTTTATTCCTACTTTTATGGCACAAGCCGCGAATTACCGCAAACATGGTCGCGCTATATGTATAGCCAGACGTTTGTAGGAAATTCCCGAACTGTGTCCGAATGGGCGTTCTGATAATTACATTCCGTTGGCCGACACACCTTCCCACTGCTCGTCGTGTGTTTTATCGAGTACCCTCTGTGCAGCTACGACCCCGCCACGATCGTAACGTGTGCACAGTAGAACATGGGATTGGCTAAACTTACATGATCACTTATCATAAGTTCCTAACGAACGCTTTAATTTCGGAGCAGGTGCATATATTTTGCGCAGACGACAAATATTACCATCCGTGTTTCGTTCTAACCTTTCTTTCGCTATATGTACCGTTTTCTATGGTTTTCAGGTAAATGATTTTCAACTCGTCGAACGCTGTTGCTCATATTTGATAACGTCCACAACCGATATGATGGATGCGGGCAACCTGGAGTCCTTGGTTACTTCTCTTCCCACCGCACTTCCACTGAAGCTTGCGATCAAACTGCAACTCGAGGCACTTCGCTGTCTATCCACCTGTCTCGACAGTCGTATTGGGGGCCCTGATTGTATTCCACGACATGCTTTAATTACTTTGAAGTGCGTGTAGTTTGCTTCTCTTTCATCTGTTGGTTCTTATTTGGGAGTCGAATTGTTTTCAGTATTGTTGACACGACCTTCCTCTTTGTTTGACCTTGACGGAACTCGCGTTACAGGTGCCGACCACGATTCACACATTTTTTACTTCCATTCATTGCAATCGCTTTTGTGTGAGTTTGGGCAGCTTGGTAGTAATCAGCCCGCAGATCACGTGACAGCAAGCACTTTGTGGTGTAAGTTCTGGAGTTTAATCGTAATAACTGGAAGCAACATCAGCAGTTGATTAATCCTCACCTGTACTTGATTGGTCAGCCTGGAGATTTTATTACCAATTCGCACTGGACATAATTGCATCATTCTTATGTCAATGTATACTCGTATGGTCACCAGTTTTGACGTCACTGTTGAACTCCTGACTGTTCAATACGTACATTTTTCGGCCGGAAGCGATAGGATGAACCACAACTAGGGAACTCCACTAAGTCACCTCGAAAATGTGTGATGCAATGAACCATCCTTTTAGACCGAAGTTGCAGTTTCATTATTGTTTGCTTGTGCAACCGGCATTGTCTTGCATCAAAGTACTGGTATGGTTGTTGGCTAGGCTGTACATCCGTTGTTTGCTGTCAGCATTCTAATGCCTAATCGTACCTAGTGGTCCATTGTTTTGGTCTGTTTGACCCGTTTTCTGTTGTTTTTTCGCAGTTTTTAAGGACGATATTTCTGTAGACTCTGTGGCATCCATTCATGTTTCACTTCGAGTGGAGCTGCTTCAAACAAAGCTTTTATCATTACCAAATTAATATCTAATTTGTCTACTTATGGCGGGGATGGACTAACGTTCCGTTTCCCTCAAAGCGGCTGGACTCGCCATTCTGCAGTGCATAAGGAGGCCGTTTTTTGCCTCTATTGCACCCTATGGTGTGTTGACGCGTAACGTTTGAGAAGCCTGTAAACCCTGGTCTGGATCCGAGATAATTCACGGGTGGACTAAGTAATTTTTAATCAAAGTACGATTTCTTGACAGTACGCTCAGAACGAACACGTTTTAAGTCAGATGACAAACCCAACCACTTACAACTGCTGTATTTTGTGAACAGTGGTATGACTTCCATTATACTTCTTGGTCCACCTTTACAGACTCTAACGTTACCGTTGCTTGTCACTCTCCAATGACTCGATTTTGACCTGATCTGATATGCTGTTCCACTGTTTTTCTTTAGGGCTCATTTTCCTTTGCTAATTCGATCATGTATGAAGGTTCACATCTGTTATACGAGTCGCTTCGTTGAGAAGACGGATCGTATTGATCATTCGGTACAAGGTATCGAACAGTTCCTTCTTCCGCTTTTGGGTGCATGGCTCCAGTTCTTGTCCTGTGCCATCGGTGAACTGTTCGATGCAAACAGGTAAGTTGTTTGCATTCAAATTTTCCGACAGGTCGATTCCCCGGACTACATGGTATTGACCTATCGCTGTGGTAAAACTCTGCTTTAACGGACATCAATGCGTTAGTTACCTTAATAGTGACTAAACAGTATTGGTGTAGTGCGCAAGGTAGGTGGCTCCATGTCACAGTCACAGCAACAACTTCATGTGCTCTCATTCCCAAATAATGTTCTCTACGCGAGGCATCCTGACGGCTTGCGTCAGCCTACTTAACTCCAGTCTATCTGGTTGGTTCAAATACTTTTTTGAAAGGTTGGGGTAATTTTTTGTCTTCACTTTGCAGACTTCTGAGCATCTGGTTGCACACGACAGTCGTTTCTGACATGTGGGTTTCTTCTGTTTTAGATTGTTCTGCTTGCAGTAGTCCGTTCAGACAACTTCATTCATCGTTCACGATTTGTCTTGCTGGAATTGTCTTTAATATTGGGATTGCTATTTGGTACTTACAAAAAGGAACTCAGAATGGGTTGTACATTTCGCTACAGTGCATATGTAGTATGCAGTGCAGTCTGGGTTCATGTGTGACAGATTTCAGTAAACACTGTGAAACAAAGTTAAAGAGTCGGTCTGCACACGTGCGTGTACATATGCTGGGGGTGTGTTAGTTGCTTTGATTGTGTTGTCAGTTCTGTGTTCTGCCTGTTTGGCTGTGCAGACCTTCACACTTCTGTGTTCGAGCGGGTTAGGGTAGATGGCGGACCCCATAAGTATAGAAATGCACAAAACAATTTCGAAAGGACTGCGCAGTTATTAAACGTCATCGTTAGCTTGGATCCTCTGGAAGCTCGCGGTTTTCCACAAATGGATTGCTTCATACTTAAGAAATCGACTCTGCTGCTCACCCATAACGATGCTCAATAGCTGCGTTAGTGGATGCCAGTGTTGACTGTTCGAGATAGCCCTATCGCGTCTGTCCTTCCCCTAAATGATTTTGTGAACTGGTAGCAAAGTCGTAACGCGAACTCCCCGGGATCACGTCGTGACTTCGTCGCTTGGCTGACAGAGCAAATGCTTCCTGGGTGTCTCTGGTTCCTGCAGCAGGCTCGAACTTAATCCGAGCCCGGATTTCACACAGACAGATTTCTTCATGATTAAACAAGTCAGCTATACTACTAGCTGGCGACCTTTGTGTTCAGAACAGAAAGTCTACCTGACCATAGGGGTGGAGTGACGGTTGATGGTTATTCGCGAATTATTCAGCTAGACAATCGAATGAGCTCTGTAGTCAATAGAAAAGTGTGTCGGTGTTGGTCTTCCTCCGTAAAGTGTGCGGAACTGCTAAGGCACAATTGAACAGATGGGAATTGAAGCGGAAGTCTCTTACCACAACAATGTGTCAGCACTCAGTGCCGATACCATTGTCGATGTTTGTGTAACAAGACATGCATGTGAACTAAATTTGTGATACTTGATTTGGCAGACTGGTTACTGTGAAATCCGTATTGGGTAATAAGAGAGGACCTAATCCGCTTTAACCTCGTATGCAATGTGCAATCACAAACCAACAGCTGAGTGTCACGACAGAGACACGGTGTCTCTACGACGATCTTTACTGTCTCAAGTCGTTGGTTCTCTATACTTTACAGGCACCCCGATAGGAAGACAGAAGCATTCACGCCATTGGGTCCGATTTGGTTTCCAAATTTTAATTGGATTACGAGGACCCCATTTTCGGTTTGTAAGTAAGAAGAGCTGTGTGCATGTGGTGGATAAGACGCAGAAAAATAGTTGGCGGATTTAGCGGTAGGAATGAACAAGTGTCGGAGATGGTATACAATTTGTTAGGACGTGCTAGTTGGGTCCAGATATAGTTCAGACGCCAACCGAACCACGGGAGTTGACAGCTAAATTTATAACGCATTGAACCCCTCTCCAGAGTAATTAGTCGCCTCTTTTTCGAATCCAGCTTTCACGTCAGTTAAATTACCAGACCTAAAATAACCTTTCCTGAAGAACAAGCGAGGTGTAGACCTAATCTGGAGTAAGTGACCATACTTTTGTTCTGCAGTAGATCTTAAAGCGTGAGCATATATACGGATCGTTCGCTATTGTGTCTTTTGAACTTGAAAGTCTGTTTCAGTCCACTGACCTGCAATTTTTAGGCTGCGTCTGCAAATAACCTCCCGAAATTGCTCACATACCGCGTTGGTTATATCCTGATTCTGAAAAACAGCGTGAATTCCTACCGAAAAGCCGGCCGATGTAACGTTGGAGATTGGCATAACTTTAAGTGATCACTTTTCAGAATGGACCTGGATGTGAAATACGCTTTCTTTCCTGATACTATAAGGTGCTACATCATGCCTCGCCTGTCGCCAATCCTGCCTTTGTAGCCGTCCGTCTGAGCCGGTAGGCTAATTTATTTCCCTTCTTAGCGCGCCGCCATCAGTTTGTAGTGTTACTGTTAAATCTTTTGCTTTAGCTTCCTCATCTGTTGTATGAGAGGTCTTCCGGAGATCGTTTAAAGATGCAGTTAACATGCAATGCTCGGTTGTAATGCATGCTTGACTTGCTTCACTTATAAAATCTACTATACCGAAATTCAGTGAGGTGAAAAACGAAATTTGTTGACTATAAAGGCCCACACAAAGTTATTCACGAAAATTCAGGCGGTCTTTTTTCGACCTCCGCTTGAGTAAACAGATTAAATTACTGATGAGTAGTCGGGGATTTGGTTTATTTTCAAGTCGACCATCACTCACATTTGATCGCAGTGTTCGCATTCAGATAGACTTTCCAGCCAGCCTGTTTCGAAAAAAAGCACTAGACTTGAGTTTCGCTCTCATTAGAGCTCATCAGTAGTGCATATGGTTGCCACGGCCGCGATTTGAACTGCGGCCATTCGAATCATGAGGCAACCGTGTTCGACACTGCGCCATTGACCTCACTTTAGGTACGACCGAATGATCAAATCTGAACGCTCAACCACTCTCGTTTGTGAGCAGTGATCAGGTTGCCCGATCGTCTCGAGAGGAGACACAGTTAGTCTGTTAACTCCAATCGATAACCCCGCGATTAGGACTTCCGAGACAGGTCGAGATCACAGAACTCATTAAACCTGCAAGNGTTTGTGAGCAGTGATCAGGTTGCCCGATCGTCTCGAGAGGAGACACAGTTAGTCTGTTAACTCCAATCGATAACCCCGCGATTAGGACTTCCGAGACAGGTCGAGATCATTGAACTCATTAAACCTGCAAGCTAACGCGAAGATGTCATTGTACTGCCTTATCTCCTTCTCAGCACGTGAACTAGACAGATCAAGCAATTGCGGAGGCGAGAACAAAGTTAGTTGGATTCTCAGCGGAACGTTGTCTTCTGTGATAGTCGTACATTAAGATAAGTAGGTGTTGCGTGATGCTGTCTGATTCTAACGACAATCCGTTCACCTTTAACAGACACTGAGGCAGCATTATTCAATGTTTACTAAAAATTTATTATTCTTTGCGTCAAGCGGAGTGTTTTTTGTCGACACTAAGGAAAAACTCTTGGAGATTAATGTTTAATTGGTTATTGTGTTGTCATTGTTATTTTTATTGTTACTGGTGTGATTACCGTGTATTGTCGATAAAATCTCCCCGTTTGATCGTACCGTTTCGGCTTACTAATGCTCGCGAACGAATCGTTTTATACCAGTTTTGTTATCCTTTCGTATTAGGAATTTATCGGATGAGTCTCTTCACCAATTATTCGATCAGCTGTTGGGTCTCGGATTCAATCTTCTCAACCACTATCGAGGACAGCTGCCTTGTCTTCAGGATACATGGTTCAATGTCGAGGTCAGTGGGCATACTATTTTCTTTTCATATCGTTTAGTTGGCTTTCTTCATAGCACAGATCTGTTAAGACACCTTTTTATGATGTCCTCACCATTCGTTTCTCGCATGAAAGTGTACGTGGAGCTACATTCATTTTGACCTCACTGATACGGCTGTGCTGCGGTTCACAGTTAGTTGTTTGGATTCAGTGGTTACTGTTGTACAAACTGTTTGAATGCACTGGCTTTCGTTAGAATTGTGCCGATAAGCAGACTTACTCTTTCTGATCGGTCATCTTATGAAACTTGAAAAGGTTATGTTTTCCCAAAATCATTGCCACGACGCTCAGAAGTAACGATGTGACAGACAAGTGTTTTCGACAATCTTTTCTCAGTTGAGTACAATTACACAGTTTTCCTCAAGCCATGTCACAAGAAAAACCGCAAAAACTAGATCGTGATTGCTAACGAATGACAATAAGGGCTACTACTACTGGACCACACACACTAATTGTTTAGATCTGGACAGGGCGTTGACTGAATGTTACGTCACACGGTCAAGGTCAGCTGTTTGTAAATTACTCACTGGTGCCATCGTTGGACATTCCGCCGACGCCAGCCATCGCATAGACTTCACCATTCCGGATTGTCTACATGGTTGTCATCACTCAACCAAGAAGTTTATTGGCGCACTCTGGCAACGGCCGAATCGGTTGCCACCAGATTACACAACCTTAACCTGTGCTCTCAAAAGAAATTTGTTCAGCCCTTGCGAATTCCGTGACCACAGGTCAATCACATCCAGCCTTACCACACACAGGCGTTTGACCCTGATCGTGTGACGTAACATCCAGTCAACGTCCCACCCAGACCTAACCAATTAGTGTGTATAGTATAGTAGTAGTAGTAGCCGTTATTGCCATTCGTTAGCACTCAGCTCGTGAGTTTTGCGGTTTGTCTTATGACGTGTCTTTAGAAAACCTATGTGATTGTATTGATTTGAGAAGAAATGTTCGAAAACGCTCGTTCTTTACCTCGTCACTCCTGATCTTCCGGGAGTTTCCCAACAGTGACGAACTTAGTTTATTAGACTTCCATCTTAATGCCTTACGTTTAAGCACGAGAATTGCATGGATTGCAGCCTGAATAAGTATCACCACCACTGTGCCTGACACATGATGCTTTTCACGATTAACCACCGCAACCTTGTTTTATTTTTTTTGGCAGAGTTACCTACTACAAAAAGGCATCAATCCAACTCTTATTGCAGTGACGACCAATTCCGTTGTTCGATTATTCAGTTCCTGCATTCACTTCGGTCTGCACTCAAAAACGGTGTGTTACCATAGTCTTCTGATGTTTTCAATTCTATACTCCGTTCTATACTCCGTTTACCCGATTTGATCTAATTTTCACTCATTTTTCATTTCTTTCTTGTCATTTAGCCGCTTCAGTATCAGCTAATTGACCTTTGGACCAATCACCTCACCCCTTTGTTCACGCATGCCGTATGGAAACAATGTACCGCGCGTTTCATACGGTAAGTCAGTGAACTACGTCGATAATGAGATACCGTTGGTTGTCGCTGTCCATGGAACACCGACTAGTTGTTAGTATTACGCGTTCTTTCCATTGCGTTGGGTTGCGGGTTGCGTCGTTAACGTACAGAGTACTCCAATACAGGTTGTAGAATCTGCTCTGCGTGTTACTTCAGGGGTCACCTGCGTACCACTAGAACTTAACACTCCGAGGTTAAGTCAAACTGATAACTAACGCAAAGAAGCTTGCTTGTCCGAAATGGTACTTCTCAGGAGAGTTTCTAGCAATCAGTGGGCAATAATGTCCGAATTCAAAATGGCGGGCAACGCGACCTTTATATGGGCATAATTATGTCATCAGCCGTATTACTCACAGAACGGGGGTGGATGATGAGTAAAGAGAATGTTCAGACGGATGCTGCACAAACAACACCACCAGTTCTCGATTAGACAATGAAATTCTAGTGATTTGTACTTTATATGCATTTGAGGGACACAAAATCGGTCATTGATATGTTAGGGACGATAGGTTATGTTCCTTTCCCATGCTGGGGTTGTCGTAATCTACCCAGCTGTTGGCTGGAAACATTGAAATATGTAGCAGCTAGTTAATTTCGGAAGTAGTAATGCTGTCACCGTTTCACTGAATTGTCTGAAAAGGTGCTGACCGATTCAACATGACAAGGAAAGCCACGATGAAGCTGTCTTGCGGACACCTTTTCACTATCACTCACAAATCGATTGTTTATCTGCCTCCTAATGGTGATTATTTGAACGCATGCGCAGGTTTTATGACCTAAATTCTGTTACTTTCCTTTTTACTCCTAAGCCAGTGTACCTTCGATAGATGTATGGCAGTCAAACATATGTAACCGACTGCTGTATTATTCTCGTTGCCTGATTCAGTACGTGTACTCTTCGGACATCTTTTGCGATCTGTCCTTCATTGTTGTTTTGGTTCTTTACATGCGCGAGAACTCCTACTCATTACGCTTACTCCAAGGCTCTGTTTTACTCCATACATGAGTGTCTTTGACCCATTGTCTGCGCTTTTCTTAATTTGAATTTACTCAGTTAATCGTTTGCTTAACCCTTGGAAAGTATATTCAACCGATTTCTTTATTTAGGACGTTCTTGTTACATTTACTCCTTACTGCCTACTGTTATCCGTACTATGAATAAAACACTGCATTTGTACTCGTGAATTGAATGTGTTAGCAGTTGTTCTATCGACTTTATATCGAGTTTAGCTGATGTATCATTCGAATCCCATTTTGATGTTAAAAAATCAGATAGTCAAGAGGTTGCCCGCTCAAATCGGTCATCTGGTATGTCAAAGCTTCTCAACAAATTGATGTCCATAGGGCGAATAAGCTGCCGAACAGCTCAACGCTAACCACTCCAGAGTCACAGTTATCCATTGAGATTCTTCATGTTTTCACTTCTTCGGACCCTGTCTGCGTAACCTGACAACTAGCGAATACGTATGCGGAGAAGTCGGTTTACTGAACAACTTGTAGATTCCCATAAATAGACGCTTGTAGCGGTGCTGTCCAAAAATAATTCTGTTAGTTTGAATGTCCACAGGCAGACCGGTGGTTTTAGTAAACTGTGGTTCGCATATTGTTTATTTTTTTTCTTTATGTTTCATGGTTGTCAACAACTTAAGGTCAGGTTCTACGAATGCGATCCTACCTACCATTGGAATAATGGTACTCACAAGTGTCTACCTCTACAATAAGCTGTATTCGAATGCTGACAGATCAGGTCACTTTTCTTATTATTTCTAGCGGACAAATTAATACAAACCCTCTGGAACAGCTGGCATATTGTTTCGTCTCAATGTGCTGTAATTACCCTATCCTACTGAGACTGAGCTGTTAACCTCCTTGGTAGTTTCATTTTCCAGTAGACGATGGCACGACTGAACGCAAGTGGAAATTAAATATTTTATGTATACTATCCAGTTACAGTTTTAGTTCAGCATTTTCCACCTTGACAGCGATGTTAAGTCTTGTTTTTCATCGAAATGCAGTTGCCGAACTTTAAAATGTGCGTCTTGTTTTCCTGCTTCGTCACAGGTATGGAAGCGTTCTAACGGGCTCTCCAGAATTGCTCTGTGACGTAGATGTTGTTACTCTTCCTGTCTCATGCACTGAAACGGCGAATACAGAAAACCAGGAATTGAATAAACAAATTATTGACTGGCAAGCGCTTGCTTATGACACACGGATTGACTCGACGTTATTGGAGCCCATTGGTTTTGCTCCATCCTGTTTACCTGACCTAGGTACTCGAGTATGTTTTCGGTATACGGGACCAAGTGGAAATCTGGCTACCCTCATATGGCCTCGCTTACGCATCCCTATGGAAGACGAGAGTGATACATTGGCTATTGATCCAACTTGCACACACGCTTTCCCCCTTCTTGTCTGTCTCGTTTGTACGCTTGAGCAGCTTTTGCTGCAATGGCGTCTGCATTTGGCATCCACATTCTCGGCAGACGTCTTGTCGCCATTAATGACCTGGATCGAACGGTTGGCGCTTGGAAACTCACCACCGTGGATTCCGAGCAGAAACGCAAACAATTATAGCACCCTGCCACACGCGTTGATTGCATTAGAGTCAGAGCTAGCAGTACGAGCATTGCTACTAATGTCTCGGGTGAGCAAAGACACCTTTTCCGTCTTTGGAGACTGCGTAAGGATATGTCCTCGTGGGTTGTTTGACGAATAGACACATCGTTGGTTACACTTGGTCAATAAGTATAATACCACTCTATAAGTATTGCCGTTGGCCATACAACCTTTTTAACTGTCCAGTGTGCAGTTGTTGTCTGATGATTGATGGTTCAGTCACTCTACTCCATTGATGTTTGTGGGTATGACAGGTGATCAATTTATGATATTTCGTTGTCTAGGTCGCAATTTTATGGCTTTTACAAACGGAACGAGTGTACGGGCAAACAGCTGGCGGTTTAAATTCAGTTTGGGTTAGGATTATTTATAAGCACACTTTTTTATGTCTGATTCTTCAGTTTTTCCATATGGTCCCCACAGATTACTGTTCAGGATAGTCCATTGGGACACAAACTCACCCAGGGGCTGTGCATGAATCCAAAGGGTAACTTGTTGTATTTGGCCTCCCTTCGCCTTATACCACTTCTCCGCGGCAAGCAGATGGTGTTACTTCGGGAGCTTCTTGATAACATCGTTTTCGCCCGACCACAAATTGAATTTGTTCTACGGTGAGCTCGCCTACTCTGGAGAATGAGAATACCTTTTCATTATTGTACTTGGAACAACGGAATTTACACGAAGTTCGCGGGCTGAATTCATTTCGCACACCATTCAATAACAGCCAGTTAACACTCAGACTTAACGTAAACAAACGTTTAACCGAAAACAAATATTGCTAACCCGTGGCCTCCTGACGCTACTCTGACTCTGGTTAGGTAAAACAAGGCTGAATGAATGTAAGGATTAAATCTTGTAGCGAGTGATTGATAAGGTCTCAATAAATTTGATCAGTTTCAACCGGTGGTACGCTGTAATCTCACAGAACGATGAAAATACTTCGGCTGCTTATCTGACCAGAGCTGGATATCTAGCAATCAATGAGATCGGGCTTCGACTGATTGGCGCAGCCATTTTAATAGATGTTCTTTAGTCCGTTTTCCCAATCATCTCTCTGTCATCTGTTTGTCACCGCAACCGTAATTAAACACAAATACGCCAACTGATCGAAGGAGCAGAATCTGGCTTCTTGATTGTCGATAGGGGTATGCTTCTTGCGTGTGCAGAGGGATGCACCTGGGCCGTGTTATAGGCCCTGGGCAAATCCTGTATGAGACTAAATTTTGGCGTTATCATTGGGTTTTCGCCTATGTAGGGCAACCCAAATTTGGTAGAGCGTGTAGTGTTGTATAGTCTTGTCTTCAGACCTACAACACTTATTCCTATGATGGAAGACTGGTAGAAATAATTTCTGCAATATATTACAAATGGAAAGCATCACTCACTGTTATGTAGCCGTCCGATGAGACCATAATAAATGGGTGGACTCAGAGCAAAATCCATTCCGGCGTATAGAGTTATGAGCATCTGTTTTTCACTGTGGTGCTTATTCTCCTTTTTTGATGATTTCCAACCATTGGTTATCATGCAGTGTTTCATCCTGCTTGGTTACACTTGTTTTGATCTGTTGTTACTGCGTTAGATAATTGGTCATGCAGTGCTTCCTGTTGATGCTGTTTACCCCAGTTTCCTTTCCATTTCACTTCATCATTCTACGTGTAGCTATGCTGTTAATTGTTGGTTCCATACTTGATGGTAAGTCGATTTAGCCGCTTTCATTCCGGTCACGTCGTTGCTCTGACTGTCATCACAGCAGTTCATTAGCTTGAAAAACTGTCATTGATATAAAAGAATTACTGATTGTTGCTTTATTTGTTGCCTCCGCTCTACCCACTGGTTGTTCTCTGATTTCAATAACAGTCATATGAAAGACGATAATGGCTCAATGGAGATTGTTTCGCACTTGCCAAAAATTGAGGAAATGTACAAGAAGTATATGCTTTCGCGTGGCATTTCTTCACACTGTTCATCTGCGCCTACAAAATTGTCC
>QNGE01007974.1:4920-19696 GCA_008508345.1 Paragonimus westermani
TTGTTTGCAAGGTGTAGGCACCTTGATGTTGAATGTTTGAATATAGACGTAGTCATTTTCAGTAGTTAGGTCCCTTCCCGTCCCCTTATTTTTCCTACTCTCTCTCTCTATATAGGGTTTGCTGTTTCCTCATGGTTGTGTGGCAGTTAAGCATTAGTGTTAACCACTGATGTATTGCTGTCTATGATGATGATGATGATGAATGGTAGATGCTCGAGGGCGGTTAAATAAATAAACCATACCGTAGTGCTCAATAAGTCTCATCGACTTAGTGTGTACGATAACCTGCTTCAAAACTCCATACCCGACTCAAAAATCGGTGTTATCGTGTTTCAATCAACTCGTCTATAACTCGTTGTCATAGGACTGATTGCGGGTCCTGTAAGACTAAATTCGCTAGACGCTTTAGGTCCATGATTAACGAGACAATATAACTCCTCCATATATTCCTCGTGCTGTTGTCTGCTGGTGGCCGTCGTCGTCATTACAACGGCCTAGAGCCTAACCAGAAAGTACCGTGGTTCGGGCCACTGCTCAACTTAACAGTAACGTGGAATATCCTGGCAGGAGATTTTAACACACAAGACAACAATCGATAAACCAAGGCTAGGAGGGGGAAGTACCAATGGTATGAATCCTAGTACGCCATTGAATGTAACGCACTACCATCTCACATGGCGTTTCTGATTACGAGGACCCTAGCGAAGCAAGCGAAACCTACAAACTTTACGCAATCGAATAATCAGTGCCCTGATATTTCGTGACCAAGGTGTTGGTTGACCATCACGCGGCTTCGCCCAACTGTTGATAGCCTCAGTATATAAAATCCAGTACGATCAACACTCAGCTGGCACGCGGTGTGCGTGTTCTAACCACCGCAGACTGTGAAGCGTGACTAGTTGATCAACTGATCGCGCATCCTGAGCGTCCCGGAATACGCCACAGTGAACCGCCACATTGTTTACGCGATGAGTCCACTTAATGTGAGCTAATTGGCGAAGACAGCAATGGTCAAACGTATCAAGTCTAATAACATCTTGGTTGCGAGCAGAACCAAACGATGAAGCAAAACATAGAACACCCAAGAGCATCATACAACCTTCATTTTAGTGACAGCCGAACGTCTTTTCGATGCCGCAGAGGACACGAGTTCGTGAAGGCAACACGAAGGGTGAGATCAGACACCTTTGAAGAACATTACTGGAAGTGTTGTACACCCGTGACATTGGTCCCTAAACTCACACTGTGTTTTCAGAGTGGGTATACGGTGGTCTCAACTGATTCGTGTATTTCCTCGGAACTTCACATAGATGGAGACAGTTCTAGGGGACGCCAGGAGCAGTTGAGTCGAAAGCAGCCTTTAGATCTGAAAAGACCACAAACGCTGGTTGCTTAGATAAGTGTCAGCACCCTGAGACCCACAGCAGAGTAGGAATGTGATCAACGCACACATGAACAGACCGGAATCCTGTCTGTACTTCACATACCTGACTTCCTCTGAGTTTAGTGGACCGACATACAATGAAGTCAGTGAGTAACGTGGACGCAACAGATATAGAATTGGGCCCCATTTTGAAAACGGGATCCGCTGTTGGTAAACACCAATCACGCGATACCTCTTCAGTTTCTCAAATCGTCTGAAGGGGTTTTGTCAACTCTAACATCAATATCTTCCCACCATCAATGAAAAGAGAAAGAGAGACGGGATCCGTTCCCTGCGCCTTGTTAGGCCTCCACAACTTAAGCTCCAGGGCCACTTCTGCTTCTGATAGAGGGTCGGCTGGAACGGAGTAATTGATCACTTGGGTCCCGTCGTCTAAATGGTGCGGTTGCAGCTAGCTGAACTGTTCCTAAAAATGTTCAGCCATCTGGCAAGTCAGCGCAACTGGCTAACGTTAAGTGAACCATACAGTAACCATAAATCGTGCGCATTAACGTTCTTGACTGCCCTACTAAAAGTTGTTTCGGGGATATGCTGCATTACACTCCTAAAACGACGCCTCTCGAGTGGAACTATACAACGGTTGAACGATCTAGTGAAACTGAAATGTAAGGCCACTAAGGAATCTGTGCGTATGGGATTTTTACTTAACTGCTTAAACTCGAATCATCACTTCGAGGACTATTGCAAGCTATTCCGTAGTCAGAACTTGCTACCAGCTTCTCGAAACCTTAGACGTTTGACAAAACGTCATTATGAGGAAAGTATCGGAAAGCTCCAACAATATCGTCGAACCTATGTGAATAAGCGACTCCTCTTGGTTCAGCTCATTTTGGTATGTTGTTTGAAGTTTGTGAACTTTTGTCCTAAAAAAGTTGGACAAGCTAAGAAGTCCATGTTAGATTCACTGGAATTGATGTAAAGCTACTTCGCTGAAAAATTTCAGTAGATATGTAGCTAACCTGCCTTCATTGTGGTTGAGTAAAGTACAACTAGCAGTAGTGTGGTGTGTTCAAATTCTGTATTCCACCGAAAGAACGCGATAACACTGTAACACAGGCTCAGTTCTAACTATTTTTTGATTAACTTTCGAAACTGACTTCAACGTCGAATGACAATGCACAGTGGTTTACAGCAAAATTAGTCGATCTCGAACACCAGTATCGCACAGATAGTTCCAAGCATAAATGTGCTTATCAAAACTTATTGATGCTCTTGAACAGCTTAGAAGGAATGACACGGTGATTTTCTATCCGGATCAAGGGCCACGAGCAGTATTACTTCACAAATCGAGTAATCTATCTTGAATTGTCGTTCCAAGCTGGTAGTTGACGGCACCTCTGATACTCTCATTGTGTTCGACCAAAGAATATCGGAAGGAGTAAAAAGTTTGCAACAAACGAACTTAATCTACTCGACAACAGCGAAGACTTTACGACCCAGAAGCTATCGTGCGTCTCAGCTTTGTAGATTGCCGAGGCTTCACAAGGACAATGTGCCACTGCGACCAGTTTTTCTGGTGTTTAACTCGCATCAACGAGAGCTAGCAAAGTGGCGGGTCAGAACATCAGAACCAGTGAAACAATCAATATGCAAACATTCGTTGAAAGACAGCTTTCAGCTTGCTAAATTCCAGAACGTCCGTTTTCATAAGAAATACATTATTAGCATGGATGTCCACTCGTTACTCAGATACGTATCCCCACATGAGACTATTCGAGTCATACGATTACAACAATTTCAAACAACTCGAATTACGCATCCCAACGTCTGAACTCGAACGCCCCCTTCTTATGTGTACCTCAAATGTAAAATACTACTCACAACACAAGAGCAATAGGAAATCCGATGGCGTACCCATGAGAAGTATCTTAGGACCTACCTTAGCTAATACTTTTTATGGTTCATTTAGAAAATCGAGTGCGAGAGACTGTCCCTGAAACATGTTTATTTCTCCGGTATTTAGACGATGTGCTATTTGTGTCTAACAGTAATCACCATCGCCATAAACGGCAAAACGTCAGTAGTTCGCACTGATGCTCGAATGCTACACAACCATGAAGAAAAAAAGAAAGCAAACCCTCTATATGAGGACAGAAGAAAAAGAAGAAAACGGGAAGGGACTTAGGAAGTGAAATTGGCTACGTCTATATTCAAGTATTCGAAATCAACGTGTCTACACCTTGCAAACAAACAACCGGACTATGAGCGAAAGTAAGACGTCATAAGTAATGCACATGCCGAAGTGCTGACGACATTCAAAGGACTGTAGACCAACATTACAATAAATTCCAAAGGTGAACGTGGACTACTCTGCCCCCAGATATCCGCCTTATTCGAAGAACTGATGGTTCGGCCCAACGCACAGTTTATCGCAAACGCACTTGGAATGGTCAATAGTTACACTAACAGTTTAGTGCCAAGGCCTTATAAAACAGGCCTCATCAAAACGTTATCCAATACAATAAAAACGATTTACACGCTGGACACAACCCACAGTGAACTAGAACTAGTTAATCAGGTTTTCGTGGGCAACGGGTACCTTTAGTCAATGGTCTCCGAGCTTTCCAAAAAAAAAACTCCAAGTACAGACAGTAACGGCGGTGCTAAAGATGAGGGTTCTTTTATAACTGCCGTTCAAAGGGGATAATGTGAGTACGTCGTTACAACGCCAATTGAATGTTGCCGTATTACGGTTGTATAATGCCGTAAAGAGATTCCCATTCTAACTCTAGGACCACAGATGCCTCCGTTCACCACGTCCAATATAGTTTACCGATATTCACGTAACTTCTAGGTTGACTAAATTGGCATGACTGAACGGCAGCTGAAGTTTCATATTTCAGAAAACATTCCAGCATGGGTTAGGAAGCATGCGAGGCAGATGCAAGCTGACATCCATGTAGCACAGTGCTTCTTCCTGTGTTGAAATGCGGTACTCAAGGCACAGAAACCGTAAGATGGGCACGACCATGGCGGTCTTTCGCCACTGTTACTGGGCTGTACCCGAGTGCCAAGCATACCTCACAGCCCCTCCTTCACTAGAGAAAAGATGATCAAGTTGAGCATTCAAATCGTTAACTAGTGTGATGAGGTCAGTGTTTAGTCTACTTCAGAAGGTGGATGAGGACGTCGTAAACAGCACCTTCAGTAACATCTGAACAGCTATTCGTTAGTGTACGCCGATTAAATGAAAAGAACGCTTTCCTGGTTTATGCCGACAGATATTAACTGATGTATTGAGTCTGACAACGCACAAACGACTGGTCACTGGGATCCAATCGAGAAAACATTGCTCTGCCCCCGATTCTCTGACTCAAAAGTCTGTGGAACAACGGTATATAATGTTTACTTGGAGGACCTACTTGGAACCGGAGACCTGAGATTCCGGTTCACTTGGCAGTAAGGGGCTCATATAGCCCAAAGGCGCAGTGAATAAGACACCGATGTCTGATTCTGAGCACCGTTGCGCGCAGTGGAGGCTACATTAGGCTTTTGAATGAAACCAAAATTTCTTCGGTCATCGGAGATGATACGCCAACAATTACGGTCAACTGGTAGGCCACTGGAATGTTATCTCCTCGAAGGTACTTTCTCTAATCCCCTTCTTCCCCAACAGGAAGACAGCAGTGCTTCACCTATAAGAAAAACTTTTACTGCATGCCCACATGATCGTGTCTCACAATCTGACTTCTGTGCGGTCAGTAGTGCGAAACACAACCCTGTGAGTGTAACCGCTTTTGTCTGACTGCTCCCTTTTGGCTTATCTGCACCTGAGAGAACTGAATTCCTGATCACAATCCTCTGAATCGACGCAGTGCACGAGCGTGACCACCGCGTCAAGATAGTAGAATAGGCTAAAGCTGGTAACGGCAGTATCTGGTTGATAATTCAAAGTCCCGACGTTTTACACACGTGCCGATCGTGATGCAGGGTACCATACAGGGTGTCATGTGGAGTACGTGTGGTGAATACACAGTTCACAAACATTACTATCCTATCCTCCCACTGCCACTCAGAAGTCCAAGTGAGAAAGTTCTGAGGCGTTCATCGTGCGCCCGTCAGTTTGTACTATCTCGTTTGCCTACGCGGTTCTTGTTCTTCGTAGTAACCTATTACATTCATTTTGCATTCCTTCGAGGACTGTGGCGTCAGCAAACAACTTAACCAAATGGTGTTGCTCAATCGTTTGTCTGCATTTGTCTCCTCAAAGGAATGCAAATTGAACGAAACTAAACGGTTGGATAAGAAGTTACGTTGATAAATCATTACCTATGAAGGAATTCACGACAGTGCCAAGCCTTCAAGAGACCTTTCGGAAACCTCTTACATACACTGCTGCTGAAAAAGACGACCTTGAAAGCGAACCGTGAGCATAGCTTCACCGGTCACTTTAGCTTTCTGTCCAACATATCAAACTGTCTGATTTTAGACCAAACCAGACGTTCATCGTCGACTGGGAGCATTAAACACTACCTTCGCCATGGACATTACGTTTTTGACCATAGGTCCGACGGCAAAGTCACTTTCCTTTGCATCATTTCATCTGCTTAAAGATATGTAAAAGACATTCATGCGTTCGGTACCGGAATACACTAAACAACTAATTCATTTCGGTCTGACGAAGGGCACAGATGTAATACACTTTGTTTATCCAGCGGCAGAAAAAATCGTGGCAGATCTTCGGAAGGTTACGTACGAGTTTCAGCGCAAAATCATTGACGTTTAACGCTTGGAATGACGAAGGCTCCATGAAGGTCTTGTTCTCCTGAGGGTTGACGAAGACACGTTTCCCGCTTAAATCAGAATAGGCTGTATTAAATTACGGCAGTGAAACTTGGTCACTCGAGTTAGAAGACGTGAACCGACTCCCGGTATCTGACCACCGACGTCTGCGTTCGATCGCTCGCGTGGAATAGCGCCAACAAGTAGGTAACGAAGAAGTTAGAAAGCGGGTATCAGGTAGTGATTGTCAATCAAGATCTTCTGACCAGTCGTTACACTTGAACAGACTCATTTAGGCCATGTACTAAGGATTATAGCTAATCGTCCGCCACACTATGCATTCCTGATCGATGCTGCGGCCGACTGGCATAAGGCGCGAGGTGAATAGATGACTTGGCGCAGAGAAATGAAATTGTTCACCAAGGGTTTGGTCACTGTAGGTCGAGCTCGTCTGTCGGGCTAGAGCCTGCGAGACTAATGCATTCAGTGGCTGGAGACCTTAGGTGAAACGACAGCTAATCGAACCCAGTGAATGTTGTCGTCGTCTGCGAAATAAATGTACTTAGTGCCACGGGGTAGCGAAGGTCGTGAGGAAACCATTTTGCTGACAACGCCTTACTTTCATTGTCTGAACAATGTGAATGATTCATCAAACCGTTGCAGTGGACACACTCATCTTACGCAGGTGGAATGTAGTGTGTAAGATTTCCCCCCAGAATCATAATTTACAATGTGCTGTCCGCTTGTTGCATGCGATCGCGTTTGTTTGTTTGCGTGTTTTTCGGCCTATGTGCGCCTAGCGTTATATACACTTCCGGCTCGCTCGCTCACACGCTCGACGGTCGGACCCTAAATCTCCTTAGGTGCCTTCGCGTACCGATGTCATTTAGCACTGGTTGAGACCTCTTGTGATCGTCCTGTAATACACGTTCGGTCTCCATAAGTTGTCCGTACTCTGTAGTGTCTACAGTTCATGATTATATTTTGCAACTCTTGTATATTTTTCTACATAGTTCTTCGTTAACTTCACCCGTACACTTGTTTGAAATCACCACTTTTTGAACTTGACAGTCTTGAGAAAAATAAACACGGGAGTTACGGCGCGCACTTTCTGTTTTCTTCGTCTTGCGTGGATATTTGGGCTGGTTTAATAATCGCACGGTGAAACTTCCTCCAGCACCGCGTGTCTTTTGCCCTATCAACGCCGGACGTTCACCATTCCACATCGTGTGCGGAATTATCTATCAGTCGTCGATCGGACCTACCTGCTGGCGCCGTCTTTTACCTCGGGCAGTGGCCTATCCAATTCCACGGATTTTGACGTCAGTGAGTCATTCCCAAATTTTGGAAACGTCTTCCTCTTACTCATATGTATACCGTTGGTACACGCTCGTCAATGTTACAACTTATTTTGGTGTTGCTATATTTTGGTCACTTCTTATCATTTGATTGATTAGGCCACTACAGCCCTTACTTAGCGTCTTGTACTTTTTGTATATACTTGGGAAGCGTTAATTTGGTGCACACACCCGTCAAAGGAAGAAAGTGACCTTGTGAGGCCCCCACAACTTACTAACCCTATAAAAACATGTGATCGTAGCCAACAACCTCCGCTCCACGTGGTCGTAACATCGCATGATCAAGGAGAATTTATTGCACATACAAACAAGTCGACGAGAGAGAAAACACCATACGTTGTAAACAACCCAGTTAACCATTTCGGACAAAAACGCCAAGAAGTCAAATATATGCAACATGCAACCTACCAACCACAGAAACAAGATGTAACAGCGAATCGGTTATTTCAAAGAGAATATTGGATGTACCGACAGTTGAGATGAAAAAACTCGTTTATGACGTACTGACAGAAAGGACAATAGCAAACAAAACAAAAACAGTGCCACTACCAGTATACTTCGGCAACTCACCAGAATACGGACGAAAGTGAAGACAGCGCAAACCCGAGAGCCAACGGGAAAACATAGCTGTACAGTAGCCTTGGAATTTCAAGGTTAGTTCAGTTCGGATCACAAAACTGGATACTAATAAACTGTAAATGCCTAGTTTTCTTCACCAGTGAAATTGGGTGATTCTACCATGCTGCGACAATGAGAGAATAAACTTCTTCTCAACAGTGTATTACAATCTACGCAACTTCTAAAATTTCAAATCCAGGAGTTGGTGAAGGTCTGCGCCTGCTGGTCTTGATGCTTGACTGGTGTGATCCGGAGATTCACCAGACTGCGTTTTCTGTTGATGCGTTCCGCAGTGGTCTAGAGGTAGGGATAAAAGAAAAGGAGTAGTATCAGAATCTGGCTGCTCTAAACAGCAGAAACAAGCCGCACTCCGATTAGTACATGGTAGGTGAAAGGTTGTTCCGGCATTTGTTTAACTTTCTTCTGAATTTATCTACGCTCGCGGTCTTAACAATCTATTCAGGCAACTTGCCCCACGAGTTGACTTCCCGATTAGTGGAAAAGTTATATCGAACAACCAATCGTGATCTTGTTTTCTTGACTGTGAACCTATGACCCCTTAAGTCTTTGTTCTGACGCATCTCGAACAAACCTGCCATGAGGCGTGTTCCGGTGTAGTGGATAATTTTGTACATTTCGATAGAGTCTCCTCTTACCCGACTCTGTTCGAGCGAAAACAAGTTCACCGAACTTAGTCGGTCTTGGTAGCTTGGACCCTTCATACCCCTACCATACATGTGGCGAGCTTTTGTACTTTTTCGAGGGCGACTATTTCCTTTTGAAGATATCGTGACCAAGCTTGGACACAATATTCCAGATAAGGGCCAACTAAAGCCGAATACAGTGGAATTAACACTGCTGGACAAGGGTTAACGGTCGCCGATTTCAGTCGATATAACGGCCGCTGCGCTTTTGTCGCAGGTGCGGTACACTGAGCAGATGGGGTAAACCTACTAATGACTTGGATACCCAAGTCTCTTGTTTGCTGCACAGTTGTTAGCTCAACTGTCTGTCCATGTGCATCCCTTGAACACCTGGGCGTTGACTGGGAAGCTTTGGCGGGAATGTGACTTTTGAGAACGTTCAGCGGTAAATCCCACTTTATTTTCCATTCGCAAATTTTCAGAATATCCCCTTGGAGAGCGGTTGAGTCGGACAAACTCCCGACCAGCTTCATATCGTCTATACGTAGACAACATGGGCAGACGAAGTCATCGGTCAGATTGCTTCTGTATACTAGAAAAAGCAGAGGGCCAAAGATCGTTCCATGAGAAACTCCAGTTAACGGGGAACCTTTGTCCGACAGTAATCCTCTCGTTAAAGATCTCCCCCTTAAGAAGCCACGTTGAAGAGCTCTGAAGAATTTCTGTTCACAGAGGAACCTACAGATCCTCCCTCGTGATATTCGTTTGAAAAGTTTGCTGACTGCACTAACCAGGTTAACTGGTCGGTAATTTCCAACCTCTGATCGGTCGCCATCTTTGAAGATGGGAATTTTAATGGCTTCTTTCCAGTCTCTCACCACTATCCCTGTTTATAATGTGAGATTGAGCAGTTGGGCAAATGGTGACGCCAACAATCGGGCTGGAGGTTTTAGGACTGCCGGGTCGATGTGGTCAGGTCCTGCGGATTATGTGCTATTTATCTTGGATATCGTTTGCTCAACTTTTCGGGGCGTAATGACTTGATGAACCATGGGCACGCTCACGGCGTTAAACTGAGTCTCCAGTGCCTCGTTGTTTAAGCGACAAACACCTTCAAACGGTGCCAGAAATGCGTCCGCTATGCCCTTGTCGGTCGATATGATCGCCCCGTCATAGGAAAGTGTGATCCCAATCTCAATCCTTAGGGAGGACCTGGACTGAGCGTAACCATGAAACCTCTTGGGTTCTGTTTAATATCTCGTGCTAGGTTGAGATCATAGACTAGAAGAGCATTTCTTGCTACCTTGATTGAGTCATTTCGAGTCTTTTTGTAAATCATGGAGCTTTTAAACACCTTGTGTTACATAGCCATGTACTTACGTTGGAAAGCTCTCTTGACCCTGGGAGGAACCCATGGCTTCCGACCTCTTCCTCCGAACTGTTTCTGAGGGACGTTCCTATCTGTAAGAACCCAGATGTTATCGACGTAGATTGACCACAGACTGTCGACATCCTCTATAGGATCCGTTGGGTTCCAGGCGATCTTATCAGCCTCCAATATTAGTTTCTTGTTGTCTATTCGGTAAACCAGTCGCAACTTGTGTGCTTGCTCTACTAACAGGGAACATTGGAACGGAAAATTTACCGTTACATGATCACTCTTTCCCAGTGGGGCTGTAGGCACTACGCTTGTGACGTCTGTGCTGTGCCCATTTAGGATTAAGCCTAGCACTAAGGCCATCGGAACGGGCCAGGATCTCGTGGCTAGTGTGAATTTGTTGACTAGGTCGAACAGCTTGTGATCAAACCCTCTACCACTAACAGATCTAATTAACCAGTTGACTTTAGGAGCATTAAAATCTCCCAAAACGAGCAGACGACAGGCTGGCTGACATGCTGACTGGAATGGTTCCGGTAATGTTCCGTCTTCTTCTGGTGTTGCACCCGGACTACGGTACACCCCAAAGACCATTCATGGGGGATCGACGTGAAGCAGGCTGACAGCGGTTAGAAAACCCACGCAATTGCAGTTATGATTCACGGGTGACTGCCTTATAGAACGTTTGATCAACAACAGGCAGCCGTCCCCAACTGCATTGTTACGGTCCCTGCGATACCATTGGAACCCACGCGCCCAATACCCCAGATCTGTTTCTTCTTTGAACCAGGTTTCTGTGAGGAAGCAAACGTCTAAGGAGTGGATCGCTGTTCGCAGCTCGTCTGTCTTGTTAAGCAGGCTGCATACATTCGCCAGCGGAGGAAGCTTCAGAGGGATAGATCCGATTTTCGGACAAAAGGATAACAACCAGCACAATGCAAACCATTTTTCTCTTCGGTGTTTGGCACTCCAAAGCTGTATCATCGTCGTCTTGTTCTCTTGGCGTTGCGTTTTGCTACCTGACCCAGGTTTAAACCAAGTCGCTCACTTATGATTTTTGGTGCAGCTGACATCACCACCTATGGGTTCGATTTGCCCTGCATGGCTGTCTCCCCTGACTTTTATGTCTGGCATCCTCTGAGCTATCGTGTCAACTTTGGATAGTACCAGATCCCGAATGTTGTGGTCTCGAAATTCGACTAGGAGTGGTCTGTGACTGTTCGTCTGTGTGTTACTCAGGATAGACCTACCGACAACTCAACCCCATGTAATCTGCACGATTATTGATGTGCGAGTAAGAGCGGCAGGCATGCACGAGCTGCGCCTGGCGGTCATTGATTATACGGTCGAAAATGACTGTGGTGCGCTCTATGGCCTGCCAGATTCATATCTGGGCGTTCAAGTTGTACCGTTTAATAAAATGATGTGTCGCCTCTACAAAGTTGTTGTCTCACCGGCCAAATGTAGAGATTTTGGGGCTGCGGCTGTTGGTCCATTTTTCAGATCTCCTTGAGAGCTTGGTCATGAAGTACTGACTGTAGAACTCCGGATCGGTGGCCTGCATAATAGCTAATGCTGTAGGGTACCTCCAGCGGTTACGTGTCAGCATGGCAACCAGGAACCACCTCTTCACAGTGCCGTTGGAAGTTTTGTCGCGCACGTTCCGCGAAATGTGTACTCCGCACGGTAGTTGGTGGATGTGCGACATTTCCTTCGTAATGGCCCTTTGAGTGGCCGCGCTGTTGTCTATGATCATCGTCCTTGTCTCCACCGGTCCCACGAAGAGAAAGAATTGACGGAGAAACATGGCGATGGCTACCGTAGTTTTATTTGCAAGCCAACCGAAACACACCGGTGAGCCCACACCGCCTGCATCTACAACTAAAACGAACAAATTATATCGTTCTTGTAAGTGTCGTCTATACGGATAACTTCGGGGTAGCGCCGACAAAATTCTATCTGCTCCTTACTCATGAACATGAAGTGTGTCAATCTACGTTATAGTAACACTTACCAGTTGTATTCAGTTGAGCGTGCAAACGACCTAGGTAGCCAACGGTGTTTCTCTTAGCAGGTTGCATACATCCTTCGTCATTGTCTTCTTGTCGAAGTGCTCCCGGATGTATTGAGTGATGTTGAAGGACACGGTGCTGTTGAGAAGCCGCGGTGGAATNCGATAAAACGGAGTTGAGCTCACCCAAACAAATGGTCATTGTGTCAGAACAAAACGACTGTTCGTGCATCGAGAAACGGTAGGAGTTATATGCTACTCAGGAAAAAATACCGAAGAAAAATGTCTAGTCCCGGCATCTAGATGTTAACAGGGCGCGGACCAATTAGGGGTGAGGGAAACGTTCAAAGTAGACTGTGTAAGAACACAGATGAATAACGCATCTTATTTAGGGAAAAGAGCAAAGCGTAAGGCCACCTCTCAACATCAGTCAAAGTCCAGCAGCCTGAAAACAACGCAGCAAACCTTGACGAAACCAACATTTGTCCCCGAAAATTGGCCCGTTTTCCAAACTCTGTGTGGCAATATGAACAGCGGCAACGACCGGTTCGATGAAGTTGTTCACACCCAATTGTTTTTGCGTAGCATCTTGGTTTTACTCTGCAGACGCTTCTAGAAAACAAAGTTATTTCATGTCTTGTCTTACAGTGCCATCTGAAGTTTTCGTCGACGGCTGACGTACATGTTCATCTTCACCAGAAATACCTAGGTGACCACATCGTAGAGCCGAACACATATGGAGACTCTTTCGCGAAGAACTACATCACCTACTCTAAGAACACGCGAAGAGTTCAACCACTTGGCTGTCACCTGCAACTGGGGTAGGTATTCACGCCGCCATCGTTTCCAAAACATACTAGATGAGTGCTGTGCGTGTCTCCCGCCCTTGGCATCACGCTCACACAGTCACCTCTTTTGTACTTAGGTCTACATACGAGTGCAACAACAGCAAATCACTAGGACGAAGTACCTTGGGACAATCTGGATTACCATAAACTGGCAAGAGTCGCCCATCGTTTACGATTCGTCCAACTTCCGCCATAGAGGTGGTAGGTGATTCATCATGCATTACCTGTTATGTAACCGACGCCAGAACTCGTCTCACTGTTTGGATCATTCTATCCCAAGCCCCGCCCCGATGACTTGCACCTGGAGGATTGAAATATCAATTGGTTCCCTGATCCAACAGCCTATCTGTCAACACACACTGTTCCAATCGTCGCAGCCTTCGTTTTGGCTCCAAGTTCGCTCCAAAAATTTGGAACCGTTGTCATTGTAAGTGGCGCCTGGCTTGCCCCGACTTCCCAAAAATCGCACCGGGTAATGAGAAAAGAGTCCGTAGACATGGAATGGGCCACTTCGGTGTGAAAGACACGAGTCTGCAAACAGGTAAATATGCAGCCATAACGTTTGAGCTCTCTTCTTCCCACACGCACCTTGAATGGGCCGAAATAATCCACCGCACAGTACCTGAATGGGTACCTGTCCGTCGATGCTCTAATCGACGGGATTGGCGCCATCGTTTGAGTGCACTACTTAGCATAAACCCTTCTGCAGTGACAGCACTCACCTAACACTCGTTTAACGGCCGCCATACCTTTTAGAACCCAAAACGGTCTTCTGATGCTGGTACGTACACGTGAGGCACCCACGTGCCCTCCGGATTCGTGGTAGTGGCGTATCAAAAGGCTTGTGACAGCACATTGACTAGGAATAATCACCAGCTTTACGCCGTCTTTGTTGGCTGATCGGATTCTACTGCCAAGATACTGCCAAGCTGCATCTATCAACGCTGACCGCAATCTTTCAAGTCTACCTACCTTACGAGAATTTATGGTGGACGATCCTAGGATCCTGAGTTCCTTGGAGAACTCGTGCTCTTGCACGAGCTTCATTAGTTTTAGACAAGTGGCGATGAGTCGGGACGTACGAAGGTTACCTGCCCTGATTGACGCGCCTTGTCTGGTGCATATCACCACGGACACAAAGTTAACGTAACGTGTTAACCAAGCAATGGCTCGTAGTAACTCAGTACAGCCAGAGTACCTAGGTACCAGCTGGCTGAGTATACAAGTAAAGTCCGATTTCGTGGTAGTCGCACGAGTGCGCCTAGTCTCGGGGTCTTACTTTAACAAACACGGGGTTGGCATTTTCGATCACCGTTCTTCTGGGTTCAACAGAAAGTTGTGACCCTGTGACCAGAGGTTCATCTCCTTGGTCAAGGCCTGTGACACTCCCCTAGACGCCACATTGACCGGATTTAATTCTGGGAGCACATGTTTCCACGGTGAGACAGAAGTGAGGTCGTGGATGACTCCTATACGAATGGCAACGATAGTTGCGAAACCCGATGAAGTGTTCTGTAAGTATTACAACACTATTGTAGAATCAGCCCACAGTATGACGTCACGTATTGGAGACTTCAACTCACGAATAAGGGAATACATCAGCTTGGACGACAGAACGGCTACCGTGAGCTCCAACCTTGGTAACGTGACCGCCCAATTTGGGGTCACCCTAGGTTTTACCATCAGAAAGCCCCACCGAATAGTATGATATTAATGGTATATTTCTCAACCCATTTGTGAGAAACGCGCTCAG
>QNGE01007975.1:0-12000 GCA_008508345.1 Paragonimus westermani
TTTGATGATGATGATGCGTTCCATAAGGCGTTCCGCTGGGATCAGAAGTGGCTTTGTAGTTTAAGTTATTGAAGCGTAACAAAGCTCTTGGGCCAGATCTCCTCTCTCCTTCTCCTCTAAAACCCCCCTGCAGATGGTTTGGGAAACGGAAGAAGTAACTTGAGATTGATGCTTATCAACAGCAACTCCTGTTTTCAAAAAGGGGACACGAAGTCTGTGACAACCGCGGAGACATCAGCCTAGTGTCTGTGCGTCCAAGTTACTCTCTGGCCTTATATTACGTCGGCTCACTAAGCCTACGGAAACTCAGATACGTGAGAAACAAGCAGGATTCCGGTCCGCTCGAGGAAGTGTTGATCAAATTTTCACCTTGCGACGGATCTTGGAGCATCGGCATATTTATAGGTAGCCGACGGTCGTGGTCTTTTTTGACCTCACGGTTGCTTTTGATTCGGTTGCTCGTAATGTTTTCCGGAACTGCATTCTCTGCAAAGGAGTTCCTGTAAAGTACGTAAATCTTTTGAGTTATATTCAGTCTGTAAGAAGAGCGAGGATTTATGGGCAACCACTTCGGGAGTTCACCGCTTCCACTGGTGTTTATCAGGGATGTCCGATCTCCCCCCTCTTGTTAATTTTTACAAAATACGATATTTTGGGAGGTACACATGAGCAGTTCAATGAGTGTGATGTTGGGCTTCTTCCTGTCGCGTGCTGGACTATCGTCAACAAAAACCAGAAGATAAATCTGGGCGGCACTAAGCAATTACAGTTTATTTTATAGGTGAGCAACATTAACCAACGTAGCAGCTGATCACAATTTCTGATTGATTGGTGCCGACTGATCGCAATTCGGTTTGCGGAAGTTTGTATGTGACTCCTGATCAGTTGAACTTTTATCAGCCAGAAAACTCCCCCAGTCCAATCTGGCTCCATTATTTCACTTTTGATAGTTTGTCCTATTCTCGTTCTTGATGGCTCTTCACGGCTTGCACTACGAGCCTTTCTTTGCGGCGAAGTTTGCTCCCTCAAATGCACGAATTCTTCTCACCAGCCTGTCTACACCAACACCGTTTGACCTCTGCTCATGACCAATGATCACCAAGCCACGTGTCCACTGCCTCGGTTTCCCAGGGACACTGGACTTATACCTTACATCCTGGTTTCAAGCTTGTAAGTTTCCGAGCCCCGCGACCACAGTACATTTTTTGTTACATTGTGTCGTTGTGGGCTCCCCTGAACCCTGTGACTTGTCTAACGTCATAGCCCAACAGTTCAGACGCTGCCGGCAATTTTATCCTCATCCTTCTCCCAAACATTCGCTACGTCACGCTGCATCCAAGGTCCCCATTTGGCATCTCTTCTTTCTAGAAGCATTAGATACTGTTTTTCCATGACTCTTGGGCAATCTGTAGTAGTCTTTTGGCAGCCTAAACAGCAGCTTTAGCCTTCTCCTTTTGACTAACTGTAGTACGGGCTGGTTGATTTATGTGTGAACTTCCATTTATCTGCAAACGTCTTGAATTACGTGCACACAAATGAGGACCGTTATAAGAGAAAATACACCTCCGGTATACTACAGTGGGCGAAGTGAGCAGGCGGTTTGTTGACGACTGCACCTCCGGTGGTACTGGTTAGCCAATCGATTTCAAAGTAGTCCGAAAAATAGTCCACCGTGACCAGGTACTGTTTCCCGCCATGTGTGGATAAATCGGCGGTAACTAACTGTCAGGATCTTTCCGGAATTCCCCCCAGTAGTATCGTTTCATTCACTTGACTTGAATCGTGCTGTCTGCAAACTTCACATTTCGCTTTGTAATCCTTTACCTTGAGGGATATATTTGGCTAAAAGTAAAGTTCCTTTGTTCCCCGAACGCAATTGTTCACCCCAGCATGTGCCACACGGACTTGTACGATGAACTTCTGTTGCAAATCTCTTGGGATGACTATCCTTTCTTCCTTGACAATTAGTCTCTGTTTCTGAACAAATTGATCGCGGTCCTTGAACAATACTACCAGTTCTCCGGGCAGATTCTTCTTATCCTGCGGTCAGTCATCTTTTATAGAATGGGTCTACTTTTTAAGTACTTGATCCTTTTCCGTCGCGTCATTCAGCTCCACCATCCTGTCCATCGGTGACATCCAGTATTCCATTCAAATGATGGTCACGAACTCAGAATCATCTGTCGCAACACCGGGTATATAGGCGTGAGAGAGTGTATTCGCGATGTGCTCACAGTCCAAGACATGCAGACCATACAGAATATGGTGGGTGAGCGGGTTGATTTGTGTGAAATGCGCTTCGCACCTTCAAAGTGCAAATACTGCTTCAAGACTGGGGCATACCCATTCCTATCTTGAGATTGTGGACAGCTTCACACACTTGGGTGGCATTATCTCGCCAACCTGTAATGTTGCGGATGAGGTATTAACGAGGATAACAAAGGCACGAGTTGCCTTTGTCAACCTGCGTCGTGTGTGGCGTCGAAAAGACGTTCGGTCGTTACCGAAAAGAAGGATATATAATGCTTAGGTGTGTTTAGTTCTGTTATATGGTTTGAAAATGTGGACTGTTCGCAACGAAGACATCAAGAGATTTGATATATTTGACCGTTGTTGTCTCTGTGGGATAGCCAACATCAAGTGAGACGATCGCGCGAGCAACATGGCTGTTCACTGACGTGCTAGGGTGGCACAGCGTACAACTGCTGGGTCACGTACTCCGCATGCAGCTGATCGTTTGCCATGCCAGGCAATGTCTACTGAGGCTACCAACAGTTGGGTAAAACCGCGTGGGAGTCAAGCAACAATGTGGTCATGAAATATGAAGGCCTTGGCTAATCCGGGTAGGTGTCGCCTGTATGGTTGGGATCATCATGATCACTCAAACCAGAAACGCTGAGATGGCGGTATGCCGCAGTCAACCGTCTAACTGCAGTCACATTATTTCTAGCTCTTCTAGTAGTCTCTCACTAATTTTTAACCTGTTTACTAAAGTTTTCCTTTAGGATATTTCACGTCCCTGTTGGAGTGGGTGTCGGCCATAGCTACATTGTCTTCTGGCCAGGATCAAGGCCATTTTGACGATGACGGTTCCATTTTAATCCTCCGTCTAATCGACCATGCAAAATTTATGGCCTACTGACAGTGCTTTCAACGCTGTCGAAGTGAGAACAGTTGTGTAGTTTTTCGTATTGTCATCATTATCATTATTGAGAATACTGGGTAAAGCGATCCGCAGTTTTGTTTGTCCTAAATCTATTCCTCCAACAGCCGGATGAAGTCGAGTAGACGTGATTGTTCAATATGAAAAAATGAATCGGAATTCAAATGGACCCGCTAGATACTCATTTCGACTCCAACTTGTAGAAGCTTGCTAACAGGGCGATCGAGAAAGGTGTACTGAGGCTCCAACACAGAGGTTAGGGAGGAAATAGGAAGCAATCAAGACATCAAAAGAACAAAGCCGGATGAAGAGGTTAGTGCAGCTATGTGGAGCAGAGAAAATTAGGTCGAAATTATGTCTGATTGAATGAAGTTCCGAATGGTGAGAACGGAGAAAGACAAAACAGCACATATAGAGAATATTTTGCCATAAATCACCCTGCATGACTACACGAACAGATAAGATCGATATAAGCAGTTTTGAGCGAACCAGATAGGTATGCATAATAAAATCAAGTTCACATGAACACGCCCGATTTCCATGAGTGCGAAAGGACAAACAAATATTGATCTTATAGACAATGGATGGCCAATGCACCAACCTGAATGCATTCAGAGTGTTAGGCAAGTTCTAACAGTGAAACAACGAGAACAGAATCAAATGAAGTCTCAGTGATGTGATGTCCGTCGAGGGAGAATGATTGAATAGAAACCACGCAATGTCGACAACCCACAAACAACGGCTTAAGTGGATGATTCACGAGCGGAACAAAGGGTGCGCAGGTGTGCGCGGTCAATGGAAGTGGGGGATGGTAAAAAGAGAGACACGTGATCTGTACGACTGAAGTTTGGGCAATAAGTTGAGTGGGAAAGTTATCGATTTAGACGAATTTTACCTGTTTCTAGTGAAGTCCACATGCTAACATTCTTCCGGAAACCCCACCCTAACCTCTTAAACGTTCACCGGAATGAGCTACTCAGAATGGTGGCGATAGAAAATTTACTAGAAGCCAATAGCACCTTCAACACAAGCTGCTTTCTATGATTAACGCCGAAAATACGGCCTGGCGATCACAAACGCCGAAGCGTTCACAAATCGAAGGCCGGTTTCCATGAATACCGAAAAAATATTCTACTCCATCACCTTCCAAAAGATATTCCTGGCAAAACACCGGACGACGACTTAGGTAGTTACTACAGTCATCATCCGTGCCAAATAATTTTGACTTGGTGAGACGGCTGACAATATTCAGGGGTCAATCCGTCACGTAAAGCATCAGCAATGACGAGTATTACGTCCACTTCAGTGTGAAACTCACTCCGAGGATGCCACTACCGTTGCGGTGTTTGGAGTGTAAGTATGCAATCTCTCGGCCATTTGCGCCGAAATGTGGTGGCGAACTGATTTACTTGCCTCCAGAGTTTCTTGGAAATTGCACTTGAGTCTTCGACTGGTGATAAACCGATGGGGATGAGACATAGCTCGGTTTGTTGATCTGGTAGTGGTGAAGTCAACCGCCGACTGTTTACAACTCGCTCCACTTCCACACATAGCATGACAGAGTGGTCCGTGACTCGTTATGCACTACACAGACTGTAAAGTACCCTTCTGGTGGAAAAACTCATGCGCACCTATACCTTATCTCTACGCCTATTCGAAGGGGAAATTAAAATGTCGTATCAACCGAGCCAATATTCAGTCCTCAGTTCTTGTCTTATGCAACCCACGCACATCACTTTATTTTCAAACCACTCCCACACAACTCGTCAGGTAGAGATAGAGAAGCTTGAACCCATTATTTCAGATGTCCACTAGCTCTTGCTAGCTTGGTTCTGTTCGCTTGCGATGAGCTGACCAAGATGTTTGATGTGTGTGACTTCTAACAATGCTCTGTTATCCTAGGCTAATCCAAAACGGAGATGAACGGTGTTTCCGAAAGTTGACATTGATGAGAAAAATGGCGGAAGAGGACAGAAACGCTTCAAATATCTGAATATACGAGCCTAAGAGTTCTTCAGACTTTCGGTGTGATGCTAACAAGCTGAAGAGGCGGCAACAGCCTAAGCTATCGTAATGAAATCTGGGCATACATACATAGGGTAATCACCAAACACCCTGACGTCGCCCTCCAACCGAGAAACTAGGATAAGACGCATAAACAATTGGTCGTCGAGATTGCCGACCCCAAATTTCATCTAAATTGGCAACATCAGCTCACCATGGACACGCGGGATGATTTACAACACAAAAGATCCGTCTACTGCACAACAGCAGTACTCCATGGTGGGCGTGTTAACTGCAATGAAGGTGGTTAGCTGCCTACCAATCACACAGTTTCTTTCGACATGGAGACGCATGTCTGTCTGTCCGCATGACTCGGTTCCATACAGAACCACCTCACCGTTTACCTTATCCTACTCTTCCTGTGTTTCTCTGTCAGAAGAGATACCTGCCGTTTAAGTACCATCAGAGCGTAAGGATGGGGAAGGTTATCAAGCTCACACGAAATGCGCTTGGAAGCACAACGTCATCGTCAGGGAGCACTGGCTAGTATTTACTCTAAGTCGACTGCTTTTACAGGCACTTCGGACCGCTATGTTTATCGAAACGCCCCAGCCACATGCACACAATCACCTGTCAGCAAGTGGCACCTTCCCAACAGACTTGGGTCGATCCGTGCACGCCAACAGCTCGCCGAATTTCACTGCATTTCGCCGTAATCATGGACGGACAAAGTTAAATCGCACCACTTCGACCGTGCCGAGTACGAACTGTGTACGTGTTGTCAAATGAGACAACGTGCGACAATGACCATCAGCGTGAATGCTGGAGGAGGTAATTTTGATGACCTATCAGTGAATCCTTGAATCGAAATTTCCGTTTGATCTGTGAATTCGTTTTTTAGCCTTCTATGCACAACTTTAAACTAGATTACAAAAGTGATCAACATCTATCTCCGGGATTGACAGATACAGCAAGTTGTTGCTTGGACGCCGTGGGTATTCAGCCATGTGCTCCGAAGGGTGTGTGGGTTTGCCAGAAAGAGGACGCGCGGTTGTGAGCCATAAACATAAGGGGGGGGGGCCATGCATGAGACAGATCAGTGACGAACGCNATATACGAGCCTAAGAGTTCTTCAGACTTTCGGTGTGATGCTGAACAATAAAAAAGAAAACAGCAAATCCTGGTTAAGAAAAAAGGGGACGAGCCCAATCGCTAAAAACAATTGTGCCCACATCGAAAAAGTCGGCGTCAAGATGCCCACATCTTGCGAACTAACGACAGAGAGATAGATGATAGAAAAGCGATACCAGTCAGATAGTTTACTCACGACTTGCACTTAGTGTCATTAAGTGTGCTTGATCGCACAACAGCAGCCTTAACACCATCCAGCTCGACTAGACACCATCTCACTGTAGATCGAGTTCGTCTCCCGGGCTGGAGCCCTCGCGACTCACAGAGTCGGTGGTTGGAGATCCTGGGTGAGATTGCGGCTACTCGAGCTCAGTGGCGTGAATGTTGTCGTTGTTTGGCCGAGTTGTCTGCGAAGTGAGTGCATTTAATGACGCGGGGCAGTGAAAGCCGTAAGGAAGCTGTCTCGCTGATGACGCCTTACTCTCACTTGCAGCTCGGTTGTTTGTTTGCAAGGTGTAGGCACCTTGATGCTGAATGTTTGGATAGGGACGTAGTCATTTTCAGTAGTTAGGTCCCTTCCCGTCCCCTTCCTTTTTCCTTCTCACTTTTTATATAGGGTTTGTTGTTTCTTCATGGTTGTGTGGCAGTTAAGCATTAGTGTGAACCACTGATATATTGCTGTCTATGATGATGATAAGACACCATCTCATCTAACACCTCAAGCCACTATGTCAGTTTCAACGGCCGCAGCCCGACCTCAAGTGGCTAACTCCCTGCTGGATAACCTCACCTCTTTACTCCAGGTCATCTGTCCACCTCGTACCCTATATCGGTCGGACGGGGTAGGTCCTCGGCTTAACGGATAGCTAGTTGGTAACCTTGATACATGGTCCAATCATCTGAGTATGGCTACCCGATCGTCACATACTTTACCAGTAGGCTGGCTGTTCTGTGCGTACGACGGTTGTCGCGTCGCACAAAAGTGAACAGCATGATGAAGGAAGACAAGTTGTACAGTGGAGATTTACGACCACAATTAAACCAGGCTTCAGTTCTCGACACCCCTCTAAACACGTGGCTGTGGCTAAATGATAGGTGTACTAATCCAATGCTATCGACGTTTATAAGACGGGAAACAGCAAAAATGCTTGAAAAGAAATTGGTACTAACGCCTCAATGCCCACAAATGCACAACTCGATCATCGAAAGTGAATGAGCTTCAACCAAAACGATAACAACAGCAAAACGAGTGCGGACGGAACTTGACCGACACTTCGCTCGAGAAGAAAAGCATAGACGTATGAGTCCATCTCTGTTGAAGCGTCCACGACACAGAACAGACGGATCAGCAGAAGACATAAACCACACAAGCCTAACCATGTCAGGCGCGTGGTATGATCCACCGGTTATGGGTGCACGTGCACTTAACCGGAACGCGTGAGCCAGTTGGTGCACCAAGCCAAATAGAGCTGATAGAATATGCGCAATACGACAATTAAAAAACTGACACAAAACGGGCTGTGATTGTCGGTTCAATCTCTCTGAAGTACACAATTCGGTATCAAGCTGATACGCAAAAGTATAAGCTGACAGCCAACAACCGGAAATCGTGAAGTGCACACGAATGTATCTGATCAAACACAAGTTCATCTTCGAACTAACGTAGTAGAGCAAAACGCCCCAATCGAAGTTCCACTTTAAACATGATAACCGAAGACCTGAGAACTGTCTGAATGCAGACAGACCGTTGATTGCGAATATTATGTCCAAACAGCCGGTGGAACGGTGACGAAGTTCAAAACATAGCAGACAACATTGAGCACAAGAGAACTGTTGTGGCATCAAAGAACTTTAGCAACATCGTTCCACGATTACCCGGTAGTTATAACTGGCTGTAGGTTTTGACTGATAAAGTCCAGTTTAACAGTCGGCTGGAAAGAGTACCATTCATCACGGACAGCTTCTTAGAGTTCACCAACTAGTGGTGTATCCGTGTTTCCAAAATACGCGGCGCCAAATTATCGCGTTACTGAAGCGACCATTTTGCCCGATGTGAGCTAGTTGACCGACGCAACGACATTCTGCCTCTACGACAAGCACATGCGGTTCACATTAGTCAAAACACACTGGCAAAAAAAACCAGAGCTTTGGCGGAAACCGAATGGAACGTCATCAATTCATGAGAATTAGAATAGTTGTTGTAACCCTTAACCCAATACGCTGGTTCGTCCACGGCATAATAAAACGATTGATAGGAAATCGGGTTCTTCTCCTTGATATAATTAACACGGCAAATCTTCGTCCCGAAAATACGTGGCGGTCCCCGTTAATTGCGCCCAAGACAAGCCAAAAGACGGGTGCAAAAAAGCAACATTGTTCTGCTCCGAAAACGTGTGCGACAAGGAGAAAATTGCATGGTATCTATATGGGGGACATAGAGACCTACCAACATTCTCGAACCAGAAAACCGAAGGACAGACATCATTAAGCTACTAATGAACATAGCGGAATGGAGGTCAGATAGGTGAAAAATAGTGAATGTCACCTCTCAAATGTTCACATTTCCGCCTATTGTGATTAAGCAGGAGCGTTTTCTCGAGGAAGGAGGCGGTTTTGGGCGGAAAAAAGTAGGTTCCCCTAACAACAGTCAACATAGGATTAGAAAAACGCCGGCAACTTTAGATGTGTGGGTGTGTTTGAGAATGACAGTAACCGGCCAGAGAGATTTGACGCATCATATGGAATCAAAAAACTGGCTTTCAGCTAAGGCATCTCAGGTTGCTATTACTGGCTGTGACATAGTAGGCCACGAGCCTCCAGTATCTGGATAGCAATCAACATGCTGAAACAAAGCTAACAGCGTGAACAAGGAGTCACCCATGTGACCGGTAGACACAGCAGTCATCAGACGAACAAGTGTTCTCGATTGCATATTACCCGGATGCTATAGTCCACAGTTAAAGCAGCTTATACTCGAACGCATATGGCCACTGCCTGACAGGACATACATTTTCGGATAGACAAACCATGCGAGAACGTATATCGAACAGAAAGAAGATGGCACAACGATACAGCAAAAAGTACATGTAATCCAGGTGTACAAAAAATGGATAGAACAAGCCTGATTTCCTCGCAGACAAAAAAAGATAATGAAAACGTATACATCTAACGGTATGAAGAGAGTCAATTGAGCTACACACAAATGTCACACAGAAACGTGACCAGATGTCAAAGTGGAAATTAACGAACAGTATATATGACAGTATGAGCGCACGCGCGATGAGATAAGAGATCGAGCTGTTCCGATTCTCAAATGGAGCACATCGTAGCACATGGCCAGAGACGAAAAAACGTAGCGGTTGAGATTGAATTGAAACAAGACGGAAAGTAATTCTTAGTTGCAAGGATAGTTACCAGTGCGTATGAGAGAAAATACACTCAATACCCCGGATCCTTACAATGACTCGGAAATGGGAATAAAAACGCAAGAAAAGAAACAACTGAAATGAAAAATTGTAAACACACACACACACAGAGAGAGAAAACACCAGTTAGTTTTGTGCGAAAATTTCTTCAGAAACAAACGGGGTCGGTGGTATCGGCGAGAATACCTGAAGAGGAGGATGAAAGTATGTGCAAAAGCAATAAATCAAAGCCCACAGATTTGGATTGGCGTTAAATAAAGGAGTGAGGAGGGGGGTAGACAGAAAAACACCCAGACAGACCCGAAAAGTCCAAGACGACCAGAAACGGGATGAAGATGTAGTCGATCCACGTGGCAAACAACGTATCAAAAGACTGCTGTCATGGGCAAGCGAATCACGTACGCGAGTATGTGTGCACAGACGAAAATAGATGGTCGAACTAAGACCGACTGGCTTTCGGGTACATGCGTTCGATTTCCTGTTGGAACCGGGCTTGTAGGTTGAACCGTTTGAGTTTCAACGCATCCGTTACCAGACCGGTTTCCGGGGTCCAGGACAATGGATCCAGGTAAACTTTCTGTGGAATTTCAAACGTGCTAAGCCGTTTCTCGCGGGACACACGCTGCAAGTCTTTCAGTACAGCAGCACAAACCTACGAACGCGTTTGGGAGAGTTTCAAAAGTGAGCTGAATTAGTGGTCATATGAAGACAACCTATACAAAAAATAATGCATGCAAAAAGAACCATAATCTGGCGTCTGAGAAGAGATGCTACTAACGCACTGAGATTAGGACCGGGTAACAGAGTCATCAAGTAAATGTCTTCGTAAAACGTCGTTGTTGGCTTTTGGTAGGAAAATCACGGTAAGGACGGACAAGCACATCCCGTCGTTTCAATTGGTTGGACAGGAACATGAAAAGGATTGAGAAGGAGGGAATGGATGACTACACACACACACACCGGTTAACTGCTCGAAGGAACTTGGAAAAACCCCTTAGATAGATGACCAGCGAATGAAGGTACTAACGTTGAGGATGATGCACAGGGTTGTACTTCGAAATACAACGTGCATCCTTGTCCACAGATGCCGTCCGTCGTGATGTCGATCTCCAGAGAGATGCATACATAGAGTGAGGTTTTCAATCGCTACGACTGGGCCTCACAGACCTTAAACAATTGATACTGCACATAAATATTCAACTGTTACTAAACAAAAAACATTAATAATGGTGCCATCAACTCTCAAACCACGTAGCTAGAAATGACAGTCATAAACGTGTACGCATTCGACCAAAAGTGCCACACAACTGCGGTGGCTTTCAGTGCAACTGGCTATTAATAGGAAGTGAACCAACGTCTTCAGGTAAACCAAACATACACTCTGGTGTACAAAATCACGATACGATCTGCTCAGAACACAGTAATTTTGTCAAATAGTAACAGTCCCGACTGTTAATCGCACAGCTGCTCCTGAACGGCCTGACGGCGTGCCTTCGCATAAGTTTTACCTTTCAGCCGTACACTGATGGCTCCAGCCACCAAATACTGCGCAGAAGTGGGCTGGTTCACATAACATGACAAAAAAAGTAAGTACGCTGTGAACCTGAATCTGATGGCGCTGTCCAGAACTATGTCTTGGGAAGGGCCTGGAGAAGAAGGTGCCACTCTTTGTGCACCACGAATGCAAGAACCGGAAAATACCAGGTTAGTAACTGGAACACTCAAAACCGATTTACAGCCGGTTTTAGTGACAGATGCTTTCAGGTAGAGTGGATCGATTGCAAGAATATGTCAAATCGGAAACAACAGCCGTTACGTGGGTGATATATCGCCTAATAAGGTGAACCAATCGAAAGGCCGCAGTAACTAAGACTACATGAATCGGACCGGTAACAAGCATAACGACAACGCAACCAATGAAAGTGAACGCATGCAGTTATGCAGGGTAAGTAAGGTTAGTAACGCTTGGAAAGATGATAAAAATAGAGCGGTTAGCTATTGCGCCGTAATATATTCAACGGAGTCCAGCAGCTCATTTCAAACCAGGATACTACGACATGGCATCATCATCATCATAACAGCCATGAGCCTGACCAAAAGGTACTGTGGCTCGGGCCGCCGCTCACCTCAACAGTGACGTGGAATATCCTGGAGGGAAACGTTATTAAGAAGGTCAACAAATATTAAAGAAGACTAAACGGAAGAACTAGAAATGGTATGGATACAGGTACACCATTGACTGCGACACATCGCCATCTCGGATAGCGTATCTAACCA